>JAKSZP010010914.1:0-84182 GCA_022478985.1 Massospora cicadina | reverse complement strand
CCTAGACCCTGCCTACCAGCGACACATCAATCTTCTGTTAGGGAATCTTACTAACAAAGATATGGTCATAAAGAAGCTTCAGGGGGTTGGTAAAGCCCTGCTGATTCCAATTTCGGACATTTTACAAGTCCATTTTATTAGATATATGTTAGATCTGGGACTACCTATGGATCAATTAAAGTGCGCTTTTCTTCACATTCAAATTTCTGAGAGTCTAACGCCTCAAAGAGCTCGAAAAAGTTCACTTTTTCCTAGAGTCCTATAGTGATATCTTCTTAATTTGATACTGACTATGGACATATGAAGGGTTGGACTCATACCATTGACGTTGGTGATGCTCGACCTATTTGATCCAAGCCTTATTGAAAATCTAATGGTTGAGGAGCTTCATATGAGGACGGAGCTAAAACATCTACTGGATGCAGGGCTGCTGGTGCCTTCTCAAAGCCCTTGGTCATCCCCTTTACTACTGATAAAGAAAAAAAATGAAAGTCATTGGGTAGTTAGGACTACTTCAAATTGAACAGCCTCACAAAGAAGGCTAGCTATTCTATCCCCCGCATTAACAATGCCCTAGCTCAACTCTCTGGCTTTAACTACTTTTCCGCCATGGACTTGGCTAGCAGTTATTGGCAAATGGACCTTTCTCCCCAAGATCAGGAAAAATGTGATCTTGTTTGCAATGAGGGTCTCTTCTAACCTACCCAACTGCCACAAGGGTTACGCAATGCACCCATTACTTTACAGCGAGCAATGGATAAAATTTTGCAGGACCTTAAAATAAGCTGCGTCATAGTCTATCTTATGATACCACAGTGTTTTCCAGGACCTCTAATGATCATCCTACCCACTTGAAAGAAGTGTTACAGTGCATGCAGGATTCTAAAAATTTATTTTTCAAGCCATTAAAGGTACGCTCTTCCAGAAAAATATGGATTTCTTTGGACACTTCTTCTCTCAAAATGGGATTTAACCTTTACAAGATAAGGTCGCAGCTATATCCAAGGTGCCAGCACCCAAAACCCTCTGCAACATCCAAGTATTTTTAGTATGATGGGATACTACCATCAATTCATCTTCAAGTTCGCCCAGCTTTGTGAGCTCCTCATCCACCTTGTCAGAATTTGGGAAAGTGATCGAATTTAATTCCCCACTTCCAGATTGGGCTGTACCAAATCAGTTTCCAAACCTACCCAAAGTGAATCGGCTTCAGGAACCCCCTCCCCAATTTTGGAATCACGTGGGGCGGCTTTTCCACCAATTCACTCAGGTGGGTGACATAATCCATTGAGGATGCCCATGAGGAGGCCATTCCAGAAGAACAGTAAAGATCCTGAATGGTTGAGGCTCTGACAATCCCTGAGGCACTGAGTCCAAACACACCCTATAAATAATGAATCCCTCTAAGCCTAATAAATTATTTGATAACTTACCCAATTTCTGCTTCCTTCTCAACCTTTTCTGAGAATTAGCAGCTTCAAGCCACCTTTGGACCTCGGCGTCAGTCTAGAGAACTGTAGTGCCAACAAGAGTGGTTCTCACTACAGGGGGCTCTGAGCTGTCCCAAGTGAAAACGTCTATCATGATGGAAAATACTAGCAGCCTAAAAGACCAAACCGCTGGTCATTTGAGAAGTGTTGCCCAATGGGTTAGTACCTCACGGCATGAAATATTGGCTGCTCAACCTGAAATATTAGAATTTTGAGCCGTTTTCCAGTTCACCCTGCCTTCTATTGATGGAAGTTAGTACCAACTTCAATAAGAAAACCTTAACAAGGTAATCCCACACCTAATAAATGGCATCTACTATGCGGGTGCTCGCACTAGATGTTCCCAAACCTCCACTGTTCCCTCTACCATGTGGGACCTCTATGGCTCAGCCCAGCTGCCACCAGCAGAACTCACATTGGGCCCCAAACGTTACCTCTGCCATTTCATTCACCCCGCTATCCACCACCTACTCCAACTGGTTGGGTTGCACCATCAAGAAGTCTTACACCAACTGGGGCTCACCCAGGCCCTACACATCCACCTCATCAATTTTTATAATGCAGCCTCCTCCTTGGTTCATGACAACTGCAAGGCCATAATTGACAATTGATAGCTGATTAGTGAAATCTGAGATCAGGTAATGATGTTAGATCACGTGATCTCCAGGTAGCTTGAGGATGTTCTGTGTTAGAACGTCCAACACCTCGAAGCAATTTGGAATCAATGCCTCCTCCAAGTTGAGGATCTGGTAGGGGCCCAACAACAACTGTATCAGGAGCTGGACTCTCACGACTACCCATCTAGGGGTGAAGGTCCTGAAGGCCTCAGGTGCCTGAAGGCCCTGAGGGACGTGAGGGGCTTAAAGGGCCAGAGGGTCCCCATAGACCCCCTGGGCCCACCAGTCCCTCGGCTCCCACTGCTGCTGACCCTGAGGACCCCTGGCGGAAGGATGTGATGACAGCCTTGTCTATTTTATGTGAACAAATTCAGAATGTAGCCAAAGGATGCTTACTCCAAACGGATGGAGTTCTTCTTGACCCTAGGGTCTCCCTAGATGCCCTGTCAGATGATATGGCCAACTTAAGTATTTTTTCCGAGCTTACCAATGCCCACATCTCTCAGCTGGAGCAAACTTGTTGAGGGTTTGAGACCCACCTGATCACCCTCAAAGACCAGTTTCACCACCAGCATGCCAACATACAATCTCTAAAAGGACAAGTCGTGGACAAGGCTTCCATTTCCTCCCTCAACCAAAATTGGGATGATGTCCAGGAGGAACTTGAGGGCCTAAGACGCCAGCTAGACTAGCAGGGCCCCATGACTATGCATAAACTGAGGTTTCAGAGCCAACACCTATCAGTGGTGTTAACACCCTCTCCGCTCCTCTGGCAACTAACTTTAAACCTAGTTTTAAAGAAAGGTTCATTCCCTGGTCAAGAGAGCATTGCATCCTTCCTGTACGCTTATGAGAGCTCCATGGAGGAGGCCACCAATCAGAAGAAGGTAAAACATATCCACTCCTGCCTAGATAGAACTGCCCAGGAGATCATGACCCCTCATTTGAAGGAGTGTACAACTTGGGATCAGGTCTGCATGGCTTTAATCCAAGAGTTTGGCAGAAACCAAACCCTAGCCAACCAGAAACAGGCTTTCATGGGTATCCAACTGAACAAAGGAGAAAGCCCCACAGAGTTCGCCTGCCGCCTTTATGACTAAGCTCAACCCTTGGTCACCACAAATCGTATAACCCTGGATGACACTATTACTGCTGTCATTTCTGCGTTAGGATCCTACCCTGAGGTCCAAATGCATATGATCAGCCAAAAGAATGGGTTTACCTGCATATGAGAAATCAAGGAGGCCCTTAATGAGATCCCTATGTCGACTTTAAACTTTAAGGCTACCACCACAGGACCTTCTAACCGTTCTAGAGTCCATGTGGTCAAAAACCAGAAAAAGCATCAATCCAGATGCACTTATTGTAACGGTTCCATACACAGCGCCAAGAACTGCTGGAAACGACTTGCTGAAGAGGCTGGAAAAGGGCAGTCAGCATGAAGGATGAGGCACTTTGTGCTGACAACCCTACCCAACCTCAAGAATCCTCCACAACCTTGAACAAACTAGGAGCTACTGCATCTGGAGAAGAAGTTTCAGTATCTAATGATAATAAAGAAATTGATACTGCTTACTCTTCTTCTGATGACACTCCCATGTTCCTCACCCTGCCGCCCCAGTTTGGAAGTCTGGTCACCTGGGTCACAGTTCAAGTTCATAAGATACCAGTCCATGCCATAGCTGGCAGTGGCTCCACCATGAATGTCATATCCTCCAAGTTGATGAAACGCATCAAGATCACTCCCAATATGCCGCACTATATGGAGTATGGCATGGCTGGCCCCCAGTGCACCCAATCTATAGGGGCTTATTCCTCTCTACCAATACAATTTGGGAAGCTCGCTGTAGATATGCCCGCCGTCGCTCTGGATAATCCTAGCTATGATCTGCTCCTCGGGACTCAGTTTCTTTGAGACTATTTGGCAGTGCTCCAAATGACGGCGGCTTTCTATCCTTACTTGATCATTGTATCCCGCTTAACTTTGAGACCCCCAATGACTCTAAAAATGAGGTTAAAGCCCAGGATTGTCTGCTAGAGAGTGAAAGCTGAATCAATTGGCCCAAATATCACATTAGGGATTCCCAAGTCCGACTGCCCCCTCCTGTTGTTGATGGGCAAGAAGGCATGCTTAATTTACTTATTTAAGGCAACTATTAATCCCCCCAAAATCTCAGGTCATTGCTGATACCTGGGTCCACGCCATCATCCCCTCGGGGTAACTGCTAGAGGTCTTAGGCCTAGACAACCCATCCCCAAAGGAGGTGCTAACTTGTCCGGGGATCCTAGATCCAGCTTTCGCCAGATCTATATCAGTGCTGTTGGCCAACCTTACTGATAAACCCAAGATAGTAGGTCCAAACAGCCATGTCACCTATGTCTGCCTACTACCAGTGGAAGCTATCACCAATGTCCAAAATTTTGGGGACTTGAGAGACTTTGGCTTGGAAGCTCCACTACCAGTTAGTCTGGCTGATACTAATATCTTAAAGACCTCTCAGATGACCAACAGCAAAAGGTCCTAGCGTTATTGAAAGAATATTTGGACCTATTCTTGACCTTGACCTATGACTTTGGAAGAATGAATGGGGTCCTCCATCATGTAGAAACTGGGGATGCTCATCCCTTCTGGTCCCAACCTTACTGAAAGAGAAAGGTTGAGGAGGCCCAGGTGACCGTTGAGCTAAAACAACTACTCGACGCCAGACTCCTGGTGCCCTTGTGCAGCCCTTGGGTATCTCCACTTCTGCTGGTTAGGAAGAAGGATGGTAGCCATTGGGTGGTGATGGATTATTGACGACTTAACTCCATCACTAAAAAAGACAGTTATCCTTTACCTCAAATTGACAATTCCCTCTGTCTGCTTGCCGGATCCAAATACTTTTCCACCATGGACCTTACCAGCGGGTATTGGAAGGTTGAGCTCGCCCCTGAGGACCGGGTTAAGTGTGCACTCATAGCCAATGAGGGACTATTTGAGCCCACCAGGATGCCCCAAGGCCTCTGTAACGCCCTGCCACTTAATAAAGTGCCATGGATGGGATCCTTAGGGACTTGAAGTTTTCCTTCGTCCTTGTTTATCTAGATGACATTAGCATATTTTCTCAAACCTTTAACAGGCATATCAAGCATCTACGGGAAGTCTTCAATCATTTATGAAGGGCGTACATAAAGCTAAAACCCTCGAAGTGCTCCTTCTTTCAGTCCAAATTAGAGTTCTTGGGGCACAAGGTTTTCAAAGAAGGCATCCAGCCTATACCAGACAAGGTCGCTTCCAAAGAAAAGATGACGCGTACCAGAGCTTAAGGGATATTCAGGCATTCCTAGGCATGGTGGACCATTATCGGCAGTTTATTCCCCCAGTTTGCTGACCTTGCTGAGCCGCTGTTTTACCTCCTGCAGAAAAATGTGCCGTTCAAGTGGCGGCCTGAACAATAACAGGCTTTTAATGCCTTGAGAACTGCTCTATGTGATAAACCCATTCTAGTCCACCCTCGCTTCAACCAACTCTTCTTGTTGTTCACAGATGCAAGTGACGTTGCCGTCAGGGATATCCTGGCCCAACATGATGAAAACCAGGTCGACTATCCTGTGGCCTATTTTAGTAAGACGCTAAGCAAAGCTGAGCAGAACTACAGCGTCACCAAGAGGGAATGTCTAGCCTTCCTACTAGCCATTAAACATTTTCAGCCTTACCTCTACAGTACCCATTTTATTATTATTACAGACCACTCCTCGCTCCAGTGGCTTCAACAAATGAAGGCCCCCGATGGTCAGCTAGCCAGGTGGGCTCTACAACTGCAAAGCTATGATTTCACCATCATCCATTGTGCAGGCACAAATCACCAGAATGCTGATGGCCTCTCCAGGATGCCGGTTTTAGCAGTGTTGACCCCTGAGGAGGACCAGCTGTATGATTTAATAGGCTGACCTAATCAGTGGAAGTTTGAAACCCTGGAGGTCCAAAATGAACCATAAAGGATGACTCGTGACACACAAATTAAGGATGAGATGCTTTACAAGAAGATCAACAAGAAGTGGCTCCCTTACATCCGCTCCTCCTCCAGAACTGATGTTATACTAGAAGTCCATTCCACTGTGGGACATGGGGCCATCAAAAAGACTCACTAGTGGCTGAAGTCGCTATGCTACTGGGACCACATGGTAGAAACTATCCAGGAGGTACTGGAAGCATGCATGACTTGCCAATCACAAGGCAGAGCCATTCCTCGATTCTAACATTTGGTTGTTGCCCCAACTGGGCCCTTCAATGTGGTAAGCATTGATGTGGTGGGCCCTCTTCCCACTGGGCTGCATGGCCATAAATATTATTCAAGCCGTGGACTGTCTAACCAAGTGGGTTGAAGCAATCTCAGTCCTGGCTGCTACTGCCAAAGCCACAGCCCTTTTCCTTGTTTGATCCGTTTTTACCCAGCATGGGTGCCCCCAAACCTTACTTTTGGACAATGGATTGAACTTCACCTCACAGGTAGTACAAGAACTTACCTCAATATTCGGCACTACCCAGAGTTTCGCTACACCTTACCACCCCTCCACTAATGAGGCGGTTGAACGGGCTAACACAACTCTTATTTCTATTCTCCAAAAGTTAGCTGCCTCAGATCCTGCCCGTTGGAACAATTATCTACCCAGCGCCTTGCTTGCCTACAAAGGTGAGCTATCACCAAGTCATCAATATGTCCCATTCAAAGCCCTATATGGGCGGGCACCTCAGCTGCCAAGTAGCGTCCAGCCCATGCTTGAGACCTCCACCCCAGAGAACTTCAAATTAATAATGAGGGCAATAGCTGATGAAATTGTCCGGCTTCAAGCCCAAGCCACTCAAGGCATTATCACCACCACTGGAAGAGAGACATCCATATTTATTCTCAGATGACCCTCCTTACCAAATTTTCAATTAGGTGATCTCATTCTCTTTTATCACCATCGACCTGGATGCTGACAAAATAAGCTAGACGTAATTTGGTCTGGACCCTATAAAGTCATTCATAGGGTGAAGTCTGAGTACTCTATTGCTAATCAACCAAGGAACCGTGGTTAATCGGGTGCATGGTTGTTTCCTGCAACTGTATTCCCCCTCCAACAGGATCTTGAGGGGGGCATTGTTGGAATTTGAGATAGCAATTGAATTGAATTACCCACTTCCAGATTGCGCCGTACTGAATCAGTTTCCAAACCTACCCAAAGTGAATCAGCTTCAGGAACCCCCTCCCCAAATTTTGGAGTCACATGGGGCGGCGTTTCCACCAATTTAGTCAGGTGGGTGACACAATTCAATGAGGATGCCCATGAGGAGGCCATTCCAGAAGATCAGTAAAGATCCTGAATGGTTGAGGCCCTGACAATCCCTTAGGCACTGAGTCCCAACACACCCTATAAATAATGAATCCCTCTAAGCCTAATAAATTATTCAATAACTTACCCAAATTTCCACTTCCTTCTCGACCTTTTCTGAAAATTAGCAGCTTTGAGCCACCTTTGGACCTCGGCGTCAGTCTAGAGAACTGTAGCGCCGACATGACTTTTGGCTAAAAACACTCCATATAATTGGGATACGGAACAAAAAAGCTGCATTTGAGACCCTAAAGTAGTTATTTCAACAACGGTCAATTCTCCACTACCCTGACTATGACAAGCCCATATGCTATTCACTGATGCTTTTGATTAAGCTGTTGGAGCTATCTTGGCTCAGCTGAATGAGCATGAGTTTGATCATTCTGTTTCCTACTACAGCAAGATGCTCTTAAAAGCTGAACGCAACTACAGCGTCACTGAGAAGGAGTGCCTTGCTGTCCTTCTTGCTGTGAAACACTACTGTCCATTCATATATGGGACTTCCTTTAGTGTTTACGACCACAAATATTTAAAGTGGTTGAAGAATATGAAGGACCCCATGGGACGGTTGGCTCGCTGAGGTTTTGAAGCTCCAGAACTACGACATGGAAATTGAACATCAGGAAGGAACTGGCCATATGAACGTTGATGGGTCAATGTAGCTGCCTGCCCTTCATTTAGATAATAGTGTAACCGAGAGATTACATGACCTCCTGATGGCTCCTAATGCATGGGGTTGAGGATGAACCTGTACAAAAGATGCTATATGGCATTCCCACAATACCAGGGTGGAAAGTGGGAAGCTATACAAGAAAGTAGGGGTAAACTGATTGTCCTATCTCCGGCCATCAGAGCAAGTACATATCATTTTGGAGTCCCATTCTATTTTAGGGCATAGCAGGGTACAGAAGACTTATGAGCGGGTTAAAGAGCGCTATTACTGGGAGGGCTCATGGAGACCATAATCGAGATCCTGGATGCTTGTCTATCCTACAAAAAGCATTCCAGCTTCAAGACCCAGTATCAATACCAACCCACTACACCTCGACAACCCTTCTACACCATAAGTTTAGAGGTAGTTGGACCAATACCCCAGACTATTGGGGAAATCACTATATTTTGGTCAGAAGTGATCACATCACCAAATGGGTTGAAGCTGTTGCTCTCCCCGCTCAGACTGCCAAGGCCACAGCTACTTTCCTTCATCAGTATATTTTTGCTTGACATAGTTTCCCCCAAGTTCTTCTCTGTGATAATGTAAATAACTTTACCTCCAGAGCTTTAAAGTCCTTGATACCTCCATGGGCACTCAACAGCTCTTTTCTGCACCCTATAACCCCTAAACCAATGGTACTATGGAGAGAGCTAATGGGACCCTAATCTCTATATTACGAATAATGGCCACTTCAGACCCCCTTCACTGGGATCTGTACTTATCAAGTTCCCTCATGGCTTACCATATTAGTTACCAATCAAATCCTCAAAAGGACTACTTTCTGTGCGCTTTATGGGCGGGAACCTGAAGTGCCATCATTATTGGCAAAAGATAAAATCTCAGATAGGACTGACTTTGAGCAAGTCATGAAAAGGTTGGCTCAGCACATCATCCAGCTACAGTCAGAAGTTATGACTAGTTTGGACAAAAAAGTCACAAATGAGGGCCAAGCTGATAATGAGCTATGGCTACCTTTCCCTTCCTTCTAAATGTAAGAATTGGTCTCTACTATCACACCCGTAATAAGCCTAGAAGGGAAAGGCTTGGGTCCATCTGGGAAGGCCCTTTGTAGTTACTTATAAGTGAGGTGGGGAGAACTCCATCAAATCCCTTTCTACCAGAGTTATAACAACTGAGTTCATGGATTATTATTGCAGCCTTATTCTCCTCCTAACACTCTTGAAGGGGTAATTTAGGACAATTACAAGTCTGTTATTGTATTAAGAGTAATTCAGGTTTTGATATGAATAGCATCGACCAAAAAACCTGCTTGATTCTCAGTGAACCCTGCTAATTGGGGTAATACTAAAGCCCCAAACCTTAGCTGAATCGCCCTATAGCTAGTAGCAGGGTTACAACAAACATGCGGCAAATTCAGGAGAGCTATTCCGAGGGTTCCCTCCATCCCCTCTCTAACTTAGTCCAATAACCTAATCCATGACCACCCCCTTTTATAGCCGTGGAGGGGGTTTCACCAGAGGCAAATATTTTCCCACCCAAATGATTTGGTGAAATATATTAAATCACTACCTCATAAATATATCCTATCTGCTACTGACCCTACATTGGCTGTTCCGTCCAAGTGAGGTGAGCCTCAAGAGCTCTGATAGGTCAAAATCCCATATTACCAGGTTTAAATACTCAGCATATAATGAATTTCCCATCTGACTCACTTTGAGCTTTGATTCAATTTAAATACTAAGCCTTGAGATATAAAATAGGGTTCGCTTCTTGACCCCATACAATTACTATTAAAAATTATAAAATTCAACTTTTTATTATGTTTAAAAAAGTTTTTATTTTATATAGTGGTATAACAATCCCGCTAAAAACCTATTCCTGCAGTTGAAAGTATCATTTCTCCTGCATAATCATTGTTAAACTTCAGGTGAAAAAGCACCAGCAGGCATAAAACTAATCTGAATTCCAAAAGAGTTATATAGACCTCAGATCTCCAGCAGGTATCCAGAGAGGACGCTAACATGGATCCAGTACTAAATAATAACTTGAGACTTCAGAAGTATATTGTTCAGCTTATGTAGATAGTTTGGCATGCCTTCATGGTTATCAATGGCAGGCGGGGTAACCATACTTGAAAGCCCCTTACATAAAACTAAAATTGATCAATTTGGATTTTTCTATAATAGGAAGGCCCAATCCTTGAACTCTGCTTTGAAGTCTCATGAGACTTTGAAGATTTGTGGAACACATGTCCCAGCAGGGATAGAAATCCTTCAACCTAATGTACTACCATAGGAGTATTCTTAGGGAAACTGAGTTCTGAAAAGAAAATCATAGCTTGGGTTACTGGAGCAAAGGCAGAAGGTATTTACAGAAAGCATCCAAAATTGGGAAGTTAAGGAAGAATAGGCCTTATGGATCATGTACACTGTGGTCCAGCCGTGCTGTATTCCATGTAATGTGGCAAATCTGGAGTGACCTTAATACGTTTCATCAGTTTGGACGAAATAAAATTTATGGGGGAACCACTGTTTATAAAAAAACCGAAATTTTATGAACTCAATTATTATGTAGTTAGCCAGACTCCTGAACTGTGGAGGTAGTGCGAGAAACATTGAGAGTCATTGGGTGAAGAGTAAGCAATATCGAGTTCTTTATTATCAACAGGTACTAAACTTCTTCTTCAGGTACAATAGCTCCAGGTTCATTAGAGGTCATGGATAATTTTTGAAGCGTGGTAGGGATGTAAGCATAAAGCGCCTCGTCCTTCATGCTGATGCCCCTTTCACAGCTTCTTGGCAAATCATTTCCAGCATGCCTGGCGCTGTGATGGAAGCCATTGCAGTAAGTGCATTGAGGTTGAGGATTCTTCGATTTTCAACAACATGGACCTGAGGGAAGTTAAATGATACTGAGGCGGTGGCCTTAAGATGCAGAATTGACGCAGGGGTCTCGTTAAGCAACTTCTTGATAGAAATGAAAGTAAAATCACTCTTCTGGCCGATCATGTGCACTTGAACCTCAGGATAAGACCCCAACGTGGAGATGACAGCGGTTATGGCGTCATCCAAGATAATGCAATTTGTGGTTACTGAGGGCTGCGCTTGGGCGTAGAAACGGATGGTGAACTCTATAGGACTATATCCTTTGTTCACGCTGTTACCCATGAACGCTTGTTTTTTTTGGCTATATTTTGGTTGCTGCCAAATCTTAGACTAAGGTGGTCTGGACCTGTTCCCAAGTGTGGCATTATTTTAGATGGAAAATCATAATCTCCCAAGCAGTGCTGTTAAAGCAGGAGTAGATATATTTCACTTTTTCTGGTCAATGGCCTCTACCATGGAACTCTCATATGCATACAAGGAAGAGGCAATACTTTCCTGACATAGGTGATAATTTCTTAGAACTTGGCTAAAATTAGTTACATGAGTATGGAGAGAGCATTAAACCAAGGAATTGGTGCAGGCTCAGAAATTTCAGTATCTGAATAGTTGCGGGGAGCCTGCTGATTCAACCATATTCTTAGGTCCTTAAGGTCCTCTAAGATATTGTAAAAGTTTCTGTTGAGAGATGATATGGAGGCCTTGTGAGAAACCTGCTCTTTTAATTCTTGGATGGCATCGCTCTGAAGAAGAAGCTGACTTTCTAAGTTGTTCAAGTGGGTGAAAGCCCTTGGCAGGTTTGCTCAAGATGGGAATTACAACTACCAGAAAGCTTGGTAAAGGCGCTAAGATTATACAAATCATCTGACAGGTCCACAATTAAGACCTTAGGGTCAATGAAGACTTTTTTTATTTGGAGCATGCATCACTTGGGCCACATTACGGATTTGATCACATAAAGCGGCTAGGGCTGCCAAATGTATTTTCTCCAGGGGTTTTCAGGGTCTCCAGGAGTAGGCACTGCGGGACCAAAGGACCCTTGAGGCCCAAGGGGACCTCCAGGTCTTTGGGCCCCTCAGGACCTTAGCTCTTGGAGGCTAAGTCTCTAGAGGCCTGCTCCTTATAGTAATTCTAAAAAGTCTGCACCAGGTCTTCAACTTAGTGGAGGCGTTGGTTCCAAGCAGCCTCAAGGAGTTGTGCAATCTGATGAAGCTCATCCTTGAGGTAGCCTGAAATCCCGCTGTTTAACATAATGAGCTGTTTTGGGCTTCGTTGATTAATTGTCAATCATCAACAATGGCTTCCCAAATTTTTGTGGACAAATGAGAAGGCCGCTTTATAGAGATTGTCAATATGGGAGTGTAAAGTTTGTGTAATCCCTAGTTGTTAGGAGACTCCATATTAGTGACTTTAACTGACTTTAGGGGGCGATGAATGGCATAATGGACGAAAAATCACAGATAGCGCTCAGTCTCCAAAGTCATTTCTCCCACTGGTAGTCGGAGTGAGGTATATAAATCCTGCATGGTAATAGGCATCAAATAAGCGCAGGAGCGACTTGAGCAGCCTCTCGAATAATAGATGCCATCTATTACCTGTTGGATAGTTTTGTTATGGTTCTCTTTATAGAGCTAGTGCTGATCACTTTCAAAGGAAGGTAGAGTGAACTGGAATGTGGCTCAAAACTCTATGTTTTCAGGCTGCATGGGCAATACTTTGTATCATGTGGTACTAATCCATTGAGCGATGCTTCCCAACTGATAAGCAGGTTAAATTATTGACTTCTATTATTCTCTTTTTAGCACTAGAGGGGCCTAACCCAAAAGGGGGACCGCCATGCATCTTTATTTATGAATGAGCCAAATAAAGGTATTTTTAGAAATAAAAAATCCTAATATAGCCCCTAAGTTATAAGCCTAGGAAGCCATATCAGATGGAGAGGAGGCTTTAGGGAAACTTTTTTCTGGCGCCCGCTTTAGCTGGCAGACCATGGTGGACAGCATTCGGGTGGGAGCATCAGTGACATGAGGCATAAGAGGTATAGTTGGGGTTTTTCTTTGTTAATGAGGCCGGTGGTGTCCATCGCCTCAACATATTAAGCAAGTTGATGCTCAGTGAAAGTGATGAAAGTAGGCACACAAATGAAAGATGATGTGCCGCCAGGTTTGGGGATAATTGGGGTCAAACAGAGAAGTTTTTGCCACATTGATGCAAGCGCGTATTGCTCCAAAAGCGAGCTGCTCAATTTTGTATTTTGCATCCTCATCAAAATTAAGGGGGAAATTTGGGATGGGAGTACCCTCAACAAGGGTTTCCATCACCCCATGGGCATGTTAACGGAGGAGGGTGTTGGCTGGAGCAGCTGCTGCTTCTTACCGCCATTTCGTTAATATTTTTATGATTAGGAAAACCGTTTTTAGGTCTAAAACAGTGGGGACACAAATTAGGAGTATTTAAAAATTATTTCTCCAGGCATAATTGGGCTTAACATTATAAGGCTGATCTGTATTATCAATTAATTTGAGCGCTTCATATGTAAATCAGCTAATTCCAGGCCAGCTGCTGAAGTCAGTGCAGTGGTGGATCCTGATTGGCTGCAAACAGTTGACCACAGCAGCTCAGCCAAAACTGTCTCAGCCATCAACTCAAGATTCCATAATTCCATCGAATTTTCAAAAAAAAATTAGTTTTGATTGGCTGCTTCTTTGGAAGCAGCACCAGAATTAGCTGGAGGTTGGGGAGAAAGGATTGCGCCCCACTCATAATTTGGGTGAGGCAGCAGCTGGCCTGACGCCAGAAGGAGGGGTGGCAGAAGCGGTGGAGGTGGAAGCATGGGGAACTTGCGTGGATCAAGACAGCTCAACCCAACCAAATGTAGAGCTTAAATTGTGTTTTTTAATTATTAATAAAGTTTTAAAACTCATTAATAAATTGGCACCAACCTTAAATTATTTAAACCTGAGATAATGTTTATCAGAGGGATTATCTGGTAAGATCTAACAAAGGCCCAGCAACCACAAACCCTAGAAGAGTTGTCATCCTACCTGCCTCTCTCATCACTAGGAATGCCCCTCATTGCAGCCATTTGGCTTGTTATAGGGCCTTCAGTACATTCTTGAACTATCCTTTTCCTCATATAAGTCTGAGAACGTCCCTCATCAGACTTATTAGGACAGCTGTTACCCTGGCATTCTGGGCTTTCAATTGGATTCTGACACACCCAGACTGGAATCCCAGTCATCTTTAAATCAGCTGCTTCCACAACAAAGACAAACTTGGTTGCTACATAATTAAATATGCAAAATCTAAAAACTAAGAATTGGGACCTTGAGGTAATATAAGATTATTAGAAATAGCAATCTCTATAAGGTCATATGGAACAGATAAAGTCAAATTAAGCAGTAAAGAGTGTTAACTACTCTATATAAAAAGTACTATGTCACTTCTAATTCTATTTTCCTGGTATAGAGAGTTCCAAAAAGGTCTAGAAACTTACCTAAAAAAATTAAGGACCCCATCAAGACTATTAATGACCTCTATCAAGTGATAGACAAGAACTGGGTAGTGCCCTTCCATCTGAGACATCCCTCTAAAATTAGTTCAAAAATTGAAAATGAACTTTTTTGGATTAAAAATCAGATATTACAAAATATAACGTTGAAAAATGGGTAAAATTTGGCGTTATGAGATTGATTTAATTAACAGATTTTTTTAAAGCTAGGATTTGGCTTCGGGATTAAACCCATCCACCCTAAGATCACCCTTGATATTGTCAAATTTCAAAATCTTTAATCCTCATATTCAACAAGTTCACTCTAGAAATTGAGAATTTAATTTTTCTTTAGTAACAATTTTAGTGTTATGTGCATCTGTTTCTATATTGCAACTATCAAGATGTCAGAGCATGCCAGATAGGTTACATTATGATCTAAAGCTCTCAAGTGGATGTAGCAACAGGTGATTTTGAACCCATTGCTGTTCTGTTGACTCCACAACCTTACCATCAAATTATAATTCTTTAATTTTTATCATACTTTCTGAAACATTTGGTGGCCAATAACCTTCCTCTTCTAACCCTAATCTCTATTGTGTGTAATTAGCTATATTGAAACATGTTAAGTACTTTATCTTTTACCTTTATTTAACTGAGGCAAGTTGACCAGGGGATGGGCATTACTGAATATGTATGTAAAACGAAGAAATATGAAATTGGGCACCCCAGGGTACTCATGTTACCCCTGTTGACAGCGGGACTGCCAGGTATGGGGGGTTGGTGCACTACTCCAAGGGGTTTCCCCCGCTATGTAGAAGGTGTGAAGGAAGGGGTCTGTGTGTAGGAACCAGAGTGGGAATCACGATTCTATGAGCGCCTGTTGCCTTGGCCTCATATTTTCATAGAGCCAGGCTTGGAAGTGCTCCAATAAGTGGACGTGGAACCTGTTGATAACCCCATGAATGGTTGGGACTGTGCCCCTGAACGCATCTAAGGCAATGGTGTGGATTGTCCACATTGCAATGGGTATTATTAGGGAGCGGAGGGTTGATGGGATTGGTGACTCAATCTGGAGCGCGAGGAGGCTCTTTGATATAGAAAATTCCTGCTCATTTTGGATCTTAAGCAGGCGCGCGACTTCCTTCCATATGGCTTTGGATGGGGGGCATGTTTCTAGGCGGTGATGTAGGGAGCCCTCCCTCCACATACTGCGCAGGTTTTGTAGAGGGAATTGGAGCGGTCCGCCATCCTATAGGTCCTTCTCAAACAGCGCCAGGCGTTGGCTCTTCCCTCAGTTGTAGGAGTGGGTGGTGCGTCATTTTCCACACTGCCTTCTGTGTGGTTAAGTCATAGGGAATGCCCAACACATCTAGTTATTCGATTCTAGCAATGGTTGGGGTTATAGCAAGCATGTCTCTCTAGGGGTGGTTTTCTGGATTTCTTAATTTGAAGTGGGGGCTGGGTCGTCCCCTTCCCTGCACAGTGCCTGTGTTCTCTACGGTCCATCCCATACGGCAGATGGTTCAGAGGATGCGTTTGAAGTGAGGGGAGGTTCCATGCAGACCCGTTGCAGTAGGGTGTTTAGCAAGGTATGATAGTAGTCTGGGTGGGCTATGTGGGTTGGTTAATTTGAGCGCCTGTGCGAAGTTAGTCCTCGCTGCCCTAGACCAGTGTTGTTGTGGGAGGTCTGGGGCAAGGACTTCCTTTATCCAGGTTCCTAGGATGCGGCTGGCGTGGCTCTCAAAATATATTAGTCCCATGCCTCCACTTGAGCGTGGGACAAAGAGTGTTTCTATCCATATGGGAGGGTGGGAGCCAGGCCATAGCCAGCCCTGGATGAGCGCGCAGATTGAAGTTATGAAGGTAGGTGAGAAGGCGATCGCGTGGGCAGGGTACCATAGTATTGGGAGGATGAGTGAGTTAGCAACTGTTACTCGCCCTGTTAGTCCTGGGGATCTTTCCTTGAGGGAGGCAACGCGGGTGGATATCCTTTGTAGCAAGTTTCTTTCCATTGTCTCATTGGCATATCCCCCTGTTTCCAGCCATATCCCAAGGTGGCGGACAGGAGTGGTGGTGGGAGGTAATGCAAAGGGTAAGATGAGTGGGTTATTCCTTTGTATGGGGGTATGAGTTTCTGGTGTTGTAGCCCAGTTGTTAATGTAATTGCCTAGGAGAATGATTTCTGTTTTCCTTTTGTTGAGCGATGCGTTGCTCACCATGGAGTATTCCTCTAGGGTGCATTCCAGCTGTCAGTCATCATTGTTGTTAGATATACCTGCCACGCAGTTATCTGCGAAGGCCAGTATCTTGACTGTTGGCTGTCCTTGTGCAGTTATGCCCATGAGGCGTGAGTCAGTTACGCAGAGGAGTGGGTCAAAACTGAAACTATACAGCAGTGGGTTAAGGGGGTCCCCTTGTTTGAGACCTCTGTGTGGTGTTATCTTGTTAGTTAGGAAGCCAGGGCCGCATACAGCCATGGTTGCAGATTCTGTAAGGAGCATCGCCCAGTTTATGAATCTGGGTGGGAATTTGAAAGCGTGTAAACATTCCTTTAGGTATGGCCGCTAACGCGGTCATATGCCTTTTCCTGGTCTAAGAAGACTAGGGCTCCAGTTGCTTTGGACTGACATATGTTTGCAACAGGGTGTATGTTGTTCCAGATTGAGCGCCCTGGTATAAACTCAAACTGGTTGGGTGACAGGACGTCAGAGGCAATTGCGCCTAATCTGGCTGCTAAAATTTTGTTAGAATTTTTGTGTCAGTATTAGATAGTGCGATCGGACGCCAGTTGGCCAGGTCCAATTTGTCACCCTTTTTATATAAGGTTATGACATATGAATCATGGCCAGCAGGTAGGAGGCGTGTTTCCAGTAAGCACTGAATCATAGACGCCAATAGGAGGGGGGCAATTTGTTGAAAATATTTTTTGTAAAATTTGTAGGGTATCCCATCAGGCCCTGGGCATTTTCTACGTGGTGCACCGCGGATTGTATCCCAAAGCTCATCCCATATAATTAGGTTTAGAATATTGTAATTTGGCGGTGTTCTTTGTATCCCAGCGTTTTGTATAAATTTTTTGATTTTTTGTAGGTCTGTTGGCATATCGCGGTATAATTTGGTGTAATAGTGGTGTACTTCCTCCTTGACCTCCTCAGGGTCAGTTGCCATGGTGCTGTCAGTCTTTCAGACCTATGTGCACGCGGGCTGGTTGCCGCGGGAGTGAAATTGGTGGAAGAAATATGTTGAGCAGGTTTCGCCTTCCTTTATGAACTTACCTTTGTTTGATACTTTGATTCTGTGTTGGTGTTTGAAGATGAGGGTGTTTAGTTGGGCATATATTTCCACCCATTTACATCCCCCAGTTGGGGCTATAGCCAGATCTTGGGGTATTTAGCTCAAGGTGATCCAGTTCCACCAAGGTACGCTTGATTGTGGCTGTGTCAGTGGTGTACTTACGTGATGCGAGATGTCAGGTTTTGTTGATTAGTTCCTTTTTAAAATTTGCCCATGTTACAATGGGATCCAAGGTGAATGGGGCTGTGAATTCTGGGTTTGTAGCCTCATGTTCAACCCAGTTGGATATTTTGGGTAATTTTATGTTTTCTGGGTGAAGCTTTCTCCAA
The DNA here is from genome assembly GCA_022478985.1 of Massospora cicadina. NCBI lineage: Eukaryota > Fungi > Entomophthoromycota > Entomophthoromycetes > Entomophthorales > Entomophthoraceae > Massospora > Massospora cicadina. The sequence goes on along the minus strand of JAKSZP010010914.1, from coordinate 66,046 downwards.
GGCGACACCTGTGCGTGGGTTCAGGTTAGCAATAACTGCACCATAACAAGTCGGTGGTCAGAGAAATTGACTTTTTTTGCTGTAAATTTGGAAAATCTTGATTGTTGGGATTGTGGGACAAGGATGTGATCCATGCAGCTCCTTGATATGAGCGCTCCCTCACATATATTGGGCCGTGTCATGTGTGGAAGGAGTGGTGAACTGGGGGAGGGCATCCTGTAGGCAAGGGATGCCTTCATTGTGCAGAATTTGATGTGCCTCGGTAGGTATCCCCTGAGGTTAGGCCATCAGTCCATGTCAGGGTTATCCCAGCAGTTAAAGTCGCCCAACAGTATAGTATTTGGTGGGAGGGTGAGATTTATAACAGTTTTGAGAAATTGTTTTCTCTCATTTGTGGTGCACGGTGCATAGATGCATGCTAAGGAGATTGATTCCTCTTGGCATGTGATTGTTGCTACCAAGATGTGACTGTGAAGGTGTGAAGATGAATTTGTAATTTTAAATTTTTTGTTATCTCGGATGATCACCCCACAGTGGGACGTTCATACTGATTGTGATGGTGAGACCCTGGCTGACCAGGATCCTTCTTCCCCTTGTAAACAGTGGGTTTCTTGGATGGCCAAGATGTCTACAAAGAGTTTTTGCTGGAAATACAGCTTTTTGGCTTAGGACGTTTGAGCCCTGGCTCCCGCGATGTTTAACATCCCTATTGACACTGAGGTGCCCGCGGCGCCTCAGGAGCATTTGGGAGGACCCTCTGGCTCTATCCCACCATGGCTCATTTTGCCATGCTCCACGTCTGTACTCCAACTCATTCAGTGATATTGTCATTTCCCTTGATCTGACCCAATTATTCACAGGAATTGCGGTTTTTTGGATTTGCGTTTATTTTCTCACACGTGTCTCATGATGGCTTAGTGTGGGGTGCTGATTGGGTTCTATAATTTTGGGGTTCAAATTTGTAGATTTGTGCACCGCATTTTTGTCCATATTGCAGCTTAATTGTTTCTTAAAGTGTGCATGATTGATGTCACTTGGTGACTCAGTCAAGTTGCTGTGAAAATTTTCAACCTGGGCATATTGTTCTGATTGGTTGGCTTAGTGTATATCTGAAATGTCCTCCTGAATTTGTCTGGGGTCAATGGATGATTCCGTGTGTGCCACCGCTTTGGCTGCTGCCCACTTGCAGGCTTTTTGTGCCACTTTGCGCTGTTTGTAACTGGGTCCATGATGGAGTAAAGTCCATCTTTACCCCAGCGGAATGGGTGGTGACCGTTGGTCATTCTGGCGAAGTTTTTGTTACTTTCATCCATAGCTTCCTCACAGTAGTCTGCTTCCATTAAGCCCTCCTTCACGGGGCATGCGTGTTCCTTGTGTCCTAATGAACCGCAGTGGTTGCATATAGGCGGTGCACGTTCCAGTGTAACTTGAAATGTGGATGACTGTCCCCCATCTGCAAAGTGAAACTCTGCTGTGCGGGGGATTCTTGATAATTCATCTTCCACTTCAGTTTTTGGGTGATCATGGCAATAGCTTTGCCTATGCACAGGGCAGGCATCAGACAAAATCTTTGTAATTTGAGTTGTATAATTTCTCCATAGGCTATGAGGCCTTTGCGGAGCTCCTCCTCAATTACCTTACGAGGAAGGTTGGTAGGGGGTGAGTCAAATGAAATAAACAAAGTTTTCACTTTGTTCCATCTAGTGCCCGTGGTGTGCACTATTTTTGACCTCAGGGAGGGCAATTTTAACGCAGACTTTTGCTGCGGCCTCCGCTTCTTTGGCTGTTTCAAAACTAATATTGATCCAGCCACAGCCCATGTTGTTGGTGGCGACATATACCGCGTGAGGGAAAAGGGAGGGCTGCGCCTCACATGTTTTCTCCCACAGGGTTGGGGACTCATCCCCAAGGAAGAGTCAAGCCCATGTTCCACCTTTGAAAAGGGTTGGTTGCATTGGATGTACATGTACTGATCTTGCTTTATAGTAAACATCATAAACCCAGACAGTGTCTGAGTTTGTGGTTTCTTGGTAGATTGGGTTCCTAGTCCCCCTCCAGGGCGTTTCTTGCCCTTGGGTGCACCATTTGCACACCGCTTGATGCGATGCTTGCCCAGGTTGTATTAGATTTATTATTAAAGTCCCCCATCTCTCCTGTGTGATTATCAAAATTGCTGTTTAAATCAAATTATAGTAACTAAAGTGATTGTTTTAGGTAAGAAATGCTTTTATCTTTTACCTTTAACTGTCCCTAAACACTTTTTCATCTACCACCTTCATATTATGAGACCTAACAGCAAAGTCATCTGTGGTTCAGTTTCCATGACATACTGAGTTTTATGTAAATAAATATATGAAATTCTCTAAGCTTTAGCAGATTTTTAGAACAGTGTAACTGAAACTGACCTAAAAAGCTAAATTGAAAATCTAAAACAAACCTCTCAAATATATATTATGTTAAAAGTTTGATAATGAGACTCTCCACCTAGTTTTATTTCTTTTAACAATTATATATATGTATCACTTTAATTATATCAAGGAATAAAATTTACTATAAATAAGAAGTGGTAAACATAAAAAATGATGTTTTCAAAAAGTAGTATAAAGAAAATATAAGAATCTATATAAATATCAAATTATAAAGAAATAGTGTGTTTTTAATATGGATGAAGGTTTTAATATTACTAAGAAATAGTATAAATAAAAACATTCTAATTTTTAGTAATACACAAAAATAATATACTTGAAACTGATCTTTCTTTTGCTTCAATACCCAAATTGAAGCAAAATTCAGATTTTTTTAAAAAAATAAAAAACGACCACTCAATTGAGCCAAAACTTACTGATGTCAATGCAATCGACGCCTGCTGCCCCAGCTTGGGGTGGTGGTGCACCGCCATCTGGCATCTTTCAGCTGCTGCTGAAGCACGCCTGGGCTGGCTCTGCTAGCCCTCCCAACACTACCGGGCGTTATGTCCACCCTCAGGACTTGTCCCACCACCTCACAAGCTCTCAGGCGGTGCTCTGGAGCCCTTTGGTGCTCTCACAGAGCAATTTGTGTTTCAGCCTCTGGGTCAAATATGGGAATCTTTTCCCATATGAAAGTGCAGCCATCGTTGAGATGGCAATGGCAGTTTTCAAACCTGCTGGCTTTATCAACTTCCACCCCTTTAAGGGGTACTTTGACCTCAGCTTCTACTCAGAAGCTGATGCAGCAGCAGCAGCCAAGCTGCCATTGATTTATAAAAATTCCACTCACCACTGTTTACACCTGTCTCCCAGATGAGGCTACTTTGGTGGTCCAGTTCTCTGGGTTGCCCTCTTCCCTTTCCCCAAACGCCTCTGCCATGAGCTCACAGATGGTTTGGCCATTTATGGTGCAGACCCCATGTTGCAGTTTGTGGTTCCCAATGGGGTGGATTGGTTGGCAGGGCCTTGTGCCTTTGCAATGATCTACCATTTCATTGCAACTCTCACCTCACAATTCCCCCTTTGCACTGTGATCAGATCCACCCCTGATCACCCATTCTGGGCACGTATCAAAAATGGCCACATCATTTGCCCCTTGTGCTTTGAGCTTGACCACTTGAAGCACAAGTGCCCCACAGTTGCCGCTTCTGCCACATCTGCCACTCAGGGCTTGGGTGCCACCCTGGTGGCTGCTTCACCCCAATTTTTCAAATGTGGCTTGATCCTCCTTCCCCAGTGTCAGGGAATTCTGGCGCTGCTTCCAAAGTGGCAGCCAATCAGAATTTAAAAAATTTAAAAATCTTGAAAATCTTGAAAAATTTGATCATATTACAGAATCCTGAGTTGATGGCTGAATCAGTTTCAGCTGAGCTGCCATGGTTGACAGCACGTGGCCAATCAGCTCCAGCCACAGCCCCAATTCCTGTGGCTGGCCCAGCGCTGGCCAAATCCAATCCATTCAAGGCTCTCAAATAAATTGAGGAAGATGGATGGCTGTGCCATATGAAACCTGATTTTGCTTTGGAGGAGTTCTTCGTTGACCCTCCTGAATTGCGTTCCCGCCATTTTCATCAAAAATATGGGTTTCCCATTTATAAAAATATCAATGATATGGCAGTTGCAGCTGTAGATGCCCCGGCTAACGCCCTCCTCTGCCAGCAACTCCATGGGGCAATGGAGCCCCTTAATTGAGGTTATTCATATCCCCAATTTTCCTCATGATTTTGAGGAAGATGCAAAGTACAAAATTGGGGAGCTTGCTTTTGGTGCGAGCTGCTCTTACATCAATGCAGCAAAAACTTCTCTTTTTGACCCCAATTATCCCAAAACCTGCTGGCGCATCAAGTCATTTACTTGTGTGACAGCTCTCATCAATTTTGCTGAGCATCAACTTGCTCAATACGTTGAGGAGATGGACACCACCAGCCTCATTAACAAAGAAAAACCCCAACTATACCTCTTATGCCCCATGTCGCTGACGCCCCCACCCCAATGCTGTCCGCCATGGTCCACCAGCTAAAGCGGGCGCCGGACAAAAGTTTCCCTAAAGCCTCCTCGCCATCTGATATGGCTTCATAGGCTGATAACCTAGGGGCTATATTGGATATTTTTCAACTTATGATAATCCCTTTGTTTGGCCCATTTGTGAATAAAGATGCGTGGCAACTCCCTTTTTTGGTTTGGGCACCACTAGTACTAAAAAAACAGATATACTTGAAACTGTATAGAATGTTGATCTTTACTAGGGTGCTGCTCCCAGGTGCCTAACCTCAGGATTTCAACAATAATGATTTTAAATTTTATCTGCGGAAGGCCAACCATGGGATGGAAACTTCTAATATGTAAAACTATCAAGCACTAATATATGCTAGAGGCACCCCAAAGAAGCTAATGCTGTATCCTGTTGCCAGTGGGAACGCCAATTAAAAGGAAGATGGGTATCATGCATAGAGACTTGCACCACTATTGAGCAAGTATGAAGGAAAGGGTCTGAAGTGATGAACCATACTGAAAACCAGGATGAGACCAACTGTCATTAATAAAATGGCAGATAACAAATAACCATGCTTTTAAGTGGTCAATAAGGTGCTACTGGAATTGGCGTACAGCTTCCCAGAGGGTGGGAGTATAGCCTAAAATGGCATCCAAGACAACCTTGTGTATAGTCCACATAGTGATTGTAACCACAAAGGCTTAGAGGGAAGGTTGTATAGGGAATTCAAGGACGAGGCGAAGATTTCCTTAGAGAGACTGAAGGTCTGTATTTGAGCCTGGTAAAAGAGACACTGAATCTCATGCCAGATCGCTTTTGAAGGTGGGCACTCTTCCAGGCGGTGGACCAAAATCCCATATTGGTCACACACAACACATGAGTTGTGTGATGCGTTGGATCGCTCTGCAGTACAGTATACCAATTTAAAACAGCGACACACATGGGAAGAACTTTTGGCTTCAAAAGAGGGTGATGGGTTTACTATCAGATGGCTTTCTGGGTTTCTAGGGAGTATGGATGTCCAACATGTCCAGATATTCCACTCTGGCCGTAATAGGAGACCTCCTGGGTATCAAATTGTTCTGAACATCTTATCATTGTACTTCCTGCTTATAATGAGGAGTAGGGCGACCCCTCTGGGCGTTGTGCCCACAGATGCTAATTCTCTACTCAGCGCTCTGTATAAGAGAAGAATTCTTTTGAAGTAGGGCGATGTCCCATTCAGGCCTGCAGCAGAAGGATGTGAGGCCAGAAATTTTAACAGAGAATGGGGGTGGGTAGTAATGCTGAGGCCCAGAGTGTGGGAAAAGTTGGAGAAGGTCGCGCGTGACCAGTGTTGGGCTTGGAGTGTGGAGCTGGTGACTTCAGCGATCCAGGTTTCAAGTATTTTGACGGCATAGGCCTTGAAGTTGAGCAGGCCCATATTAACACTATGGCGAGGGCCAAACATGACATCCAGGCGTGCTGGAGGTGGGCGACCTAAACAAAGCCAGCCTTGTATGAGGGCTTATAACGAGGTGAAGAAAGATGGGGAAAAGGCGATAGCATGAGCCAAAAATCAAACTTTGGACAGAAGCATAGAGTTGGCAAGCTCAACCCTGCCTGGCAGGGTAGTCTAGTGGGCTCTGAGGGAAGCAATGCGCTTTGTGACATTGTCAATGATGTGGTGCTCCATCACCAATGAGGTGTACCTTCCACCTCCAGCCACACACCCAAATGGCGTACCAGACCAGCATTGGATCTTGGCACAAAAGGGAGCACAAGCGAGGTGGTATGGGGTGGGTGGGGCAAGCAAACCCATGAGCTAGCTGCTGAAGCATGTAGGAACTGGGGTGCTGGTAACCAGTAGTCTTGGAACTGACCAAGGAGAATAATTTTGGTTTTGGAGGCGTTAAATGCAGCGTTACTTAACCTGGAGTAATTCTGAATAGTAGCTTCAAGCATGCGTGCATCTTGGTTTTTAGACACTCCAACTACACAATCATCGGCAAATGCCAGCATCTTAACTGGTGCTTGGCCTTACACATGGGCACCAGCAAGGCGGGCATTCACATTGCGTAAAAGTGAGTCAAGTCTGAAGTTGTACAAGAGTGGGATTGAATGGTCCCCTTGGCGGAGACCTCTTTGAGGGTGAACCACATCAGTCAGAAAATAGGGCCACACACAGCCATTGTGGTGGATTCCATAAGCAACATTACCCAATTAATAAATCAAGGGGGAAAGTGGATTTTGTGGAGGCAGGATTTGAGGTAATCCCAGTTGACCCGATCATAAGCCTTCTGCTAGTCTAAGAAAACAAGTTCTCCAGTAGCCGTAGATTGGCAGACGTTGGCTACAGTGTGTATGTTGTCCCATATAGACTTCTTTGGAATGAAACCAAATTATTTAGAGGAGATTATATCAGAGACAACTTCCCCTAGGTGGTTGGCCATAATTTTAGTAAATAATTTGGTATCTGTATTAATAAGTGATAAGGAGCGCCTGTTGGCCAAGCTCAGCCTATCCCCTTTCATATACAGCTTTATCATGTATGCCTCCTGGCCCCCAGGAAAGAGGCGCGTTTCCAATAAACATCGGTTCATTGAGGCTAGCAACAAAGAGGAGAAATAAGTAAAATATTTCTTATAGAACTCATAATGAACCCGAATGGACCTGGGCATTTCCTGTATGGTGCACCACAAATGGCATATCAGAATTCATCTCAAGAAATTATATTAATCAACTCCAGTCAATGGGAAATGGTGCTGATATGTGCAGTTTCATGAAATTTTTCAATTTCAGTGGTTCAACTGGATCTAATTGATTTATTCAGAGTAATAGTTTTGAACTTTGATTGCCACTTCACTTGGTTTCTGCAATGGAGTGGTTCAGCCGCCCACCAGTGTGCAAGTGTCAGGCCACAAGGTGGGAATCACTAGCAGCGTGTTTAACTGAAGGCAGGGCTTTGAAGCTTGCAGCCTTGGACGAGACGTTCTCCATTAGAATAAAGTAAGATAAAGTAAATAAAATATTCTGTTGAGATGTGCTTTATTTAGAGTAACCAAGCAATATTTATAGTGCTTTGAAAATCTAAGGAAATGAGGAGAAATTTTAATTGTAGTGTCATGGGGCCTGTAGGAAAGTCCCAATACTGGAATAGGTGGGAATAGATAAAAGTTTGGATTAAGATCAGATATTAAACTTGGAAATGTAAATATTTCTCAAAATTGGAATAGTTTAGGTAAAGCCCCAAATTTGGTATTCCAGTTGAGAACTTAAAACAAACTCCATTCTCAAAAATATTGGGCATTTGGAAATTGGGCCCTTTATATTAGTATATCAACCTTCCCCCTGTATAAGGATTTTACCTAATTCAGGGAGAATCCCAACAACGCCCTCCCCCAAGCCTTATCTTAGGGGAGTACGTTGTGGCCTGAGGGTTAAGGTAGATGAAGGACTCAAGTTTGGGGTGTATAAAGCCTCATGTTTGGTGCAGACCAGGTTGGTAATGTCAGTGCTGGAGTTGTGGAAGTTGCGGTAGGCCTTGGCCTAATGCTCAGCGACCTTAGAGTTGTGATACTCATATTACGAGCAGCTAAGGTAGATAATTAAATATAACTTCTTCATGGCGATGTCAATGTTGGCCTGTGGAATGCAATCAGTAGCTTTGCTAAGCAGCTCCGGGTGGTGGAGTGCAGCCTGGATGGGGTCCACGAGGCCGCCAATCTTTCAGGGGTGGCACAGCACGTAGTTCTCTTGAACCATAAGTGGCACAATTTGAAAGTCATGGAAATAGAACTTGAAACAGCCAGCCAGTGTGTGGTTCACATGAGCTGCGGCATGCTCTTGAAGGTAAGTATCTGTGATAAAGCACTCAGATTGTTCTTTGAAAAAGGTGGTCAAGTTCCTCAATCCACTATCCACTGCTGACTGAGCAATCTAGTCTTTTAAGGTGGCTGGCTTTGAGCTGCCTTCTGGTTTTGAGGTAAATCGCCTTTAAGTCAGATAACTTCAGCCTAAGATGCGAGTTGTCAATCTTGCGCGTTTTGATCTGGTCAGTCTTGTCCCAGATCTCTGACTGCAGGCCAAACAGCAGCCTCCATTCCTGGATAACTTCCAACTTGGAGGCCTTCAACTCCTCCAACCACATTATCCTTTCTCACGCCCCCCACGCCATCTTGTCCATGCTGGTCTCTGCCTCTTTAAGATTACAGCTCAACTCATTTGCCACCCAAACCTGGCATCTTTCGATCACCTTATCTAACAATAGATCCAGGTAAAGTTTGGAAGAAATGTTGTCATCAGTGAGCTTCGTAGGCAAGAGACCCTGCGAGTTTTGAAGATGGTTAAATGACTGTAGGGTGGTGCCCCTTGAGTGTTTCAACAGGGAGGACTTTTCAAGTGACGCTAAGCTACTGTATCAGGATTGGGAGAAACAAATCTCACTTGTTACTGAAAGTGACCCGTGCAAAAAAAGTTTGAGAGAGAAATTTGAAATGGGCTGAAAGATTGACATTAGTAGTGGAGGTAATGTCAGTTAGTTCCTCAAGCTTCACTTTTTCAGGACCCTCGTTTTTGTCAGGATCAGCACTATATTTAATCTGAGAGCTGAACCGGGTAATTTTGAAATTTCGCTTTAGTAATATCTGGCCCATTTTTGGGAGGGAGCCGTTGAAGTTGAAAAACGTTATATTTGCCAAAAAGGAGTCATTGAGCTTGTCACCAATGGTGCAAAGATAGGTCCAAGATATTTTGTCTGGCGTTTTCAGTGCATCATCGCACCAATTGTTTTTGAGGCTTCCAGAAAATTCTTAAGGCTTGCTGCCTTCTTTGAGTTTAGATGCTAGTCCTCAACTTGTCCCAATTTCATTAATTTGGTATTGTGATGCTCACTGGCCAAATTTTAGTTTGTCGCTTGGCACTTTTGGGTTCAAATTGGCTAAGAATTTTGTTTCCACTTTCTGCTCTGAAGCAGCAGAGTGGGAAAGGACATCAAAAGGTGGAATTTTATTACCTAAATAAATATTATTTTAATTTTAAATTTATTGTGGGGAAGGCCGACCATGGGACAGACAATTCCAAATATGACTCAGAAGAGACAAAACTTAGTACCAGGGAAGGCATCCCAGAGAAGCGATGCTATCTCTTGTTGCCAGTGGGAACGCCACTTATGGGGAGGGGAGGGAACGTGTGGAGGGGCCGTAGCCACAACTGAACACGTGTGGAGGAAGGGGCCTGATTTGATGAACCAGACTGGGAACCAGGAGGAGACCAGCTGTCGGCAACGTGGTGGGAGGTATCCAAACATCCATGCTTGAAAGTGGTCCACCAAATGATACCGGAATCTGTGGACAGCTTCTGGGAGGGTGGAGGTGGAGCCTGCGATGGCTTCTAAGACAATTGTGTGGATGGTCCACATGGCAATTGCAACCACCAAAGCACAGAGGGAGGGTGGAAGAGAGGAGGCCATTGATAGAGCAAACGTATCTCTTGACAGACTGAAGGGATGCGTTTGATCCTGGCCCAGCAGACATGAACTTCGCGCCATATCACTTTAGAGGTAGGGCACTTCTCCAGACGGCGGAACAGCGTTCCATACTGGCCACACACGACACAGGATGAGTGTAAAGCGTTAGAGCGCTCAGCTGTATGATACACCCACCTCAGGCAGTGCCACACATGGGAGCGGACTTAAGGCTGCAACAGAGGATGGTGTACGTATTTCCAGATAGTTTTTTGAGTCTCAATGGAGTAAGGGATGTCCATCATGTCCAGGTAGTCCACCCTGGATAGGACATGGGGGCGAATGGGGATCACGCCATCATGGATGGGTAGCCCCTGTACCTCTTGTGTAACTGAGGAGAGGGGCGGCCTCTTTGGGTTGTATGTCTGCTAATACGAATTCTCCACTCAGCGCTCCACATGGAGAGTAGGATTCGTTTGTAGTGGGTTTTAGTCCCGTAAGGACCTGTGGCCGATGTGTGTGATGCGAGGTATACCATCAGGGAGTGGGGGTTCGATGGATTGTTGAGGCCCAAGGCGCGGGAGAAGTTGGGGCGGGCTGCGCGGGACCAGTGTTGGGAGGGGAGTGTAGGGGCGGTGACGGCCGCAATCCAGGTGCCCAGGATCCTGGCAGCATGTGCTTTGAAGTCAAGCAGGCCCATGCCACCATGATGATGAGGGCCAAACATGACCTCTAGCCGTACTGGTGGAGGGTGGCCATACCAAAGCCATCCTTGCAGCAAGGCATACAAGGATTTGGAGAAGCTTGGGGAGAAGGGGATGGCGTGGGCTCTGAACCAGACTTTGGAGAGGAGCATAGAGTTGTCTAAAACAACCCTGCCAGTGAGGGAAGTAGGGTGGGCTCTGAGAGAGGCGATTCTCTTCGTCACGTTGTCCAGAATATGGCACTCCATTACTGCTGACGCGTATCCACCTGCCTCCATCCACACGCCCAGATGGTATACCGGTCCTATGGTGGGACGTGGCACAAAGGGGAGCACCAGTGGGGCGGTGTGTGTTGAGTTAGTAGGGTGAGGATGTGGGCGAGCAGATGGGCTGGGTTGGGAACTAATTGCTGGGGTCCAGCAGTTCTGAAACTGACCAAGGAGGATGATTTCGGTTTTGGAAGCGTTCAGTGCCGCGTTGCTTACCCGGGAATACTCCTGGATGAGAGCTTCAAGCGCGCGTGCATCTTGATTATTAGACACCCCAACCACACAATCATCTGCAAACGCCATTATCTTGACTGGGGCTTAGCCTGGCACATGGACCCCAGTGAGTTGGGCATTCACATTTTGCAGTAGTGGGTCAAGGCTGAAGTTGTACAAGAGTGGGCTGAGGGGGTCCCCTTGTTGCAAGCCCCTTTGAGGGCGGACTACTTCCGTTAGGAAGCCAGGGCCACGTACTGCCATTGTTGCAGGTTCCGTGAGCAGCATCACTCAGTTGATGAAGCGAGGGGGTATACGAAATTGATGGAGGCAGGCCTTGAGGTATTCCCAGTTTACTCTATCATAGGCCTTTTGTTGGTCCAAGAATACAAGTGCCCCAGAGGCTGTGGATTAACATACATTAGCCACAGAGTGCATGTTATCCCAAATTGACCTTCTGGGTATGAAACCAAATTGTTCTGGGGAGATGGTGGCAGATGCTACAGTCCCTAAATGGTTAGCCATGATTTTTGTTAAAATTTTAGTGTCTGTGTTTGTTAGAGAAATGGGGCGCCAGTTGGCTAAGTCTAGCTTGTCCCCTTTCTTGAAGAGTGTGACGGTAAAGGCCTCATGTCCTCCTGGTAGGAGGCGCATTTCCAACAGGCTTTGGTTAAGTGAGGCGAGCAACAATGGGGATATATATTTGAAATACTTTTTGTAGAACTCATATGGAATGCCATCTAGGCCTGGGCATTTTCAGTTTGGTGCACCGCGAATGGCTGTCCATAATTCAGTTGAAGTAATCAAATTCATTATTTCTAGGTATCAGAAAATGGTGCAGATGTGGGCTCAGTCGATAAAATCTGCCACTTCAGCTGGCTAGATTGGATCAGATTGGTACAACTCAGAGTAATACTTTTGTGTTTCGATTGCCACTTCAGCTGGTGTGTCTGCAATAGAATCATCCAATCATTGCACCTGTGTGCAGGCCACGCTCTGGCGTGGTACAAAAAATTTTTAAAGAAATGTGCGGTGCACTTGTCGCCTTTTGTGATGCATGTGGCCCTGTACTGAACACAAACCTGATGTTTGTGTTGCCTTTTGAGTGCGTTGAGGTGGGCAGCTGCCTCCGCCCACTTCCAGCCCCATGCAGAGCTGTATCCTGTAGCTGGGATGTTGGACTCCAGGTGTGCCAACTCTGCCAGAGTGCATGAAATGACCACCAATGTGGCTCGTGAGCATCTGGAGGAGAGATGGCATGAGTGGCAGATGGTGTCATCTTTGAAAGTTGCCCATGTGGAAATGGGGTCTGTGCAAAACAGTGCAACAAACTTTTTTGCCAAAGTTGCCACTTCCACCCACGTGGAAAATCCTGGCAACGCGAGCTCGGAGGGGCGGATTTTGCACCAATGTGGGGCCTTAGCAGCTGTTACAGGTAGATGTTAGGTTAGTGAGACCAGTCAATGGTCAGAAAATTCCATTTTTGTTGTTTTGAAGTGGGAGATGTGGGGTTGGAATTTTGCCGGCGTTAGGATAAGGTCAATATGGGTCATAGACCTTAATTGGCCATTGTGGACATGGGGGCGCATCATGTTTTTGAGCAGCAGGGCATGTCATGGCAGTGCATCCATTAACCTGAGGGTGGCCTTTAGAATATGCAGTTCTACATGACCCTGGGGTGTGTGGGGTGAGGAAGGCCACCAGTCCGTTGGTGTGTTTAGCCAACAGTTCATGTCGCCAACTAGGAAAGAGTCTGGGGGTAGCGGGAGGAATTTGACCAATGAGAAAAATTCCTGACGCTCATGTGCACCGTTTGGGGCATAGATGTTGATGATTGCATGCGCTACGTCAGCCCACAAGAAAGTGACAACAAGCACTCGGCCATTTAGGAATGTTTCTGAGGATAAAAATTTGAAAAAATTATTTTTCCAAATTAGCACCCCACAGTGCTTTGACCAAAAGGATAGGGATGGGAGGAGCATTGTTTTCCAAGCTTCCTCAGAACCTCATGGACAGTGGGACTCCTGGATGGCCAGGATATCCACGGGTAGATTTTTTGTAAAAAACTCAGTTTTCTAGCCCAGGATGGTGAGGCCTTGAGTCCAGTGATATTCGACATCCCTAAAGTGAAGGTTTCCCCCATTGCACCTTAGGTGTGGGGGTGGGTACCTGGGCCCACCAGCCTCCTCTAGATCCCCACAGGCCTTTACAGCAGCACGGGTGTTAGCATCAACGCTATCAGGGTTTTTGTTAATTTTTGCAGAAAGAGTTTCATTGGCTTTAGCCTTCACTTTTTGTTTTCCCAATGTTGGACGAATTTTTTGTGGTACGGATGAGTTTGGTGCACTGTTGAGCGGGTCAAAAAAAATTTTCAGTTGGGATGGGTCCCAGGTTGGTTTTGACTGGAGCTTGGGTGCAACGATTGGGTGAGATTGAATCCCCCATCAGATCCTCAGATTTAGTGGCCCACTCAGCTTGGGCTTCCCAATCTAATTAGTTGATTGATTCCCAAGTTGCTTCCGCCGCAAAGGTTTCCATGTCCTCCTGGTGTTGTGAGTGTGGGATAGCGGTGGTGGCTTTGGCTGCTTCCTTGGCTGCGGCCCTATGGGCCTTCTTGGCCTTCTTCTGCTCTTGCAGGGAGATAGGCTTTACCAGTAGGTAGCAGCCTTGTGCTCCCCACGGGAAAGCCTCTTTGGTGCTTGCAGTTGGTTCATAGTGCGCCTCTCCGCTGGCCATGGCCGCTGAGGGGTGCTCTTGGAATGTGACGCCCTCCTTGGTGGGGCATGCGTGCGCCTTATGGCCAAACGCGTCACAGTGGGTGCAAATGGGGGGCGCGCTGTCCACAGTCACCCAGAATGGGTGGGTGGTATGCCCTGTGATATCAATAAAAGTGGAGTGTGGGATCTGGGTTAGGTCCTTCACAATCTCCTCGGTTGGGGTCAGAACTGCGATGGCTTTGCTGGTGCACAGGTGTGGCATCAGCGTGAAGTGTTGCATTTCAAAAGATTGTATTTCGCCATATATGGTGAGACCATCTTTCAGGTGCTGTTCCAAAATGTCCCATTTTACCATAGTAGGCAAAAAGTCAAACGTGAGGAAAATTTGGTTTGATTTTGTCCATCTGGTGCATTTGATTTTGACGACCTATTGCCCTTTGGGGAGGTCAACCACTATGCGCACTGCCGCAGCCTCATCTGCTGCTTTTTTACTTTAAAAACCTAGGTCCAGCCAACCGCGTGACATGGAGTGAGGTGCGACGTACACCGCAGTCAGGAAAATTGTGTGCATATCTTCACAAAATTTTTCCCATAAGGCTGTTTGTTGGATGTCCAGAAACATGCAGACTCCGAATTCCACCAATGAAAGTGGCAGGGAGTGTGGCGTGTTGATGTACTGGTTGCATCATGCTTGCCATGCGAGTATCTCTGGGGAAATAGTGACCGCCAGTTTATTAAAATTTTTGTCTATTCCACTGGTTTCTCCAGGGCATTTTCGAACGTTGGAGGCCGCGGGCCTTACACCTGCTCCTCTTACCTTACTTGCCCAACTGCTCCCTGACATGGGCGCAGACTAATCTCCTCTGTGAGATTATCAAACTAGATTCAGTCTTGAATTGAATAGGTCGCAAAAGTGATTGCAACGAGAAAGAAAAGTAAATTCCCTAAGTAAATATTATTGCTAGTATTGAATTTATTTGTTTTAAACTCTGAGCCTTCCAATTTGGTTTGATTTTTGCTCTTTGACTATAGGATAAGCATCAATTTGGTCATCTTTTTTTATATTGCCTCACTTTAGAGAGAAATCTAAAGAGTTTCTCCTCATAATGAGAAACCCATCCTAGGAGCCAGTAGTCATTTCTCTGGGTGATATTTTCCTAAGCATCTCTTTGGTCACAGTTCCATTCTTCCTTACTAAGTTTTGCTTCATTTTTATAATAATGTATTGCTTTTTTCAATATATTCACCTTATTATGTTGGCTATATTGCTCTTTAACATCTGTTTCAATTATTTCAGGCAATTCAATAAATCAAGTAAGGGCTTGAGTTGGCCTGGTGTTTTGAAACATATAGGACCTTCTTCTCTAGTACACGTAAAGCTCTTCTTGATGAAATTACTTCCCACAGTTACTGCTTCTTGGCCATTCCAGTGTAGATATACCAAAGGGTCAGGGTCTGGAGTAATTACTGAGGATTGATAACTGTTATCGTCCAAGATTGAGGCTATTTCCTCATGGTGCAACTCAGAAGCTACCTGGCAGAAAGCACCATTTTGTTGGGCCACCAGGTGGGAATCACTGGCGACGTGTTTAACTGAAGGCAGGGCTTTGAAGCTTGCAGCTTGGATGAGACGTTCTCCATTAGAATAAAGTAAGATAAAGTAAATAATATATTCTGTTGATAAGTACTTCATTTTGAGTAATCAAGCACTATTTATAGTGCTTTGAAATGTAATGAAATGCAGAGGGATTTTAAGGGTAGTGTCATGGGACCTGTAAGAAAATCCCAAAACTGGGATAGGCGGGAATATATTGAAGTGTGGATTAAGATTAGATAATAACTTATAAATGTATATTTCACAAATTTGGAATAATTCAGGTAAAGCCCCAAATTTGGTATCCCAGTTGAGAACTTAAAATCAAACTTCATTCTCAAAATTATTGGGCATTTGAGAATTAAAGCCCTTAATATTAATATATTGACCTTCCCCTGAACAAGGCTTTCACCTAATTCAGGGAGAATTCTGAAAGCAATCCAAGCTCTGTCGCAGTGTGAAAAATCTTCAGAAAAAATAGGCGGAGCATGTGTCACTCACCATTATATTTTTTGCTTTATACTGTACACAAACGCAATGTTTGTGTTGCCTTACTTGTGCGTTGAGGCGAGCAGACAATTTTGCCCACTTGCGACCCCAAGCCAGGCTGTAGCCAGCAGGGACATTAGATTCCAGTTGGTCCACTTCTGCAAGTGTGCGCATAATGACCACCAAGCATCCCGTGAGCAATGCAATGAGAGGTGGCATGCCTGGAAAATGATGTTCGCTTTGAAGGTTGACCAGGTAGTAAGTGGGCCCGCACAGAGCAGTGTGGCAAACACTGGTGCCAATGTTTTAGTGTCCACCCATAAGGAAAACCTGGGTGACATGATCTTGCTGGATGAAGTTTGCACCACTTTGGTGCCTGTGCCACTGGGTGCAGAAAAGAGAAGGAAGTCAACACCAACCTGTTGTCAGAGAAATCTATTTTTGTCATCATAAAGTGTGAAACCTGAGACCAAAGTTCAACGGGGCAAGAATAAGGCTAATAGTGACATAATCCTCAGCTGACTGTTGTGCACATGGGGATGGTACATGTTGGGAGCAGCAGTGCATGTTCAGGTAGGGTATTAAACAGCCCCAAAGTGGCTTTTAGAACGCAAAGTTTGACACGCCCCTTTGGGGGAAGGCGCAGAAGGCCAGCAGTCAGGGGCCGAGTTGGCCCAGCAATTCATGTTACCCACCACAAATTGGTCATAAGGAAGTGGGAGGGAAGTAATGGTTGAGAGGAATTCCCAGCAAACCCGCACACAGGTCAGGGCATAAATATTAATGAAAGCTTGCACTTTGTCATCCCACAAGAAGGAAACACAAGCACACGGCCATTAAGGTACAAATTCTTTTAAAAATAAATTTAAAATTATGGGTTGCACATATAAGCACCCCACAGTGAGGCAATCAAAAGGAAAGGGAGAGGAGGAGCATGATTGCCCATATTTCCTTGACACTGTGTGGACAGTGGGTTTCCTAAATGGCCAGGATGTCCACAGGTAAATTTATTTTTTAGAAAACTCAGTTTCCTAGCCCAGGATGGCAATTCCTTGAGTCCAGCAATGTTCAACGTCCCTATTGTGAAGGCTCCCCCCATTGGACCTTAAGTGCTATGGGAAGGGCCCCCTGGGCCTAACTTTGCCACTTTCTTAATAGCAGCAGGATTTTTTAAAGATCGTAGATTGTACTGATTATCTGCTTTCTTGAGGGCATTCTTTGCAGATGGCTTAAAATTAAGTTTGGCGTTTAATGTTTTGTTACAAAATTTCAATTACTGTACTCTTGTGGTGCATCATCAGAGGTCAACAAAAATTTGGGAGGTAAATAGGTGGTAGAATCAGCTTTGATTGAGGCTTGGTAACATTGCTTAGTAAATCTGACTCATCCATCTAGTTCACAGGTTAGTTAGCCCAATCTGATTGGTGAGCTGATTCTTGAGCTTCTTCAGCTGTGAATGACTTGATATCACCCTGGGTCTGGGCAGGCGGGATCATGGTTGTGGCTGTAGCCACTGCCTTGGCCGTTGCTCTATGGGTCTGCTTGGCCCTTTTTGCAATCTTGTGGGGACACGGGTTTGACCTGAATGTAACACCCCTGTGCACCCCATGGGAATGCGGCATCAGTGTCAATGGCTGGTTCATAATGGGAGTTGCCAATTCCCATTGCAACTTGGTTGATTTCGTTTTGTGTGATTCCCTCCTTAGCGGGGCAGGTGTGGGCCTTGTGGCCAAAAGCGTGACAAAAGGTGCAGATAGGGGGCGCGCTATCCACAGTGATGTGGAATGGGTGGGATTACCACCCATCAACAAAACAACTGCGATGTGAGGGATTTAGGTCAAATCTTCCACAATGACTGTGGATGGGGTGATCACAGCTTTTGGTTTGCCCATTCACAGGTCTTGCATAAGCGTAAAGCGTTGCATTTCAAAGGAGTGAATTACCCCATAGCTCTTAAGCTCATCCTTGAGGTGGAGCTCCAGCACTGTGTGCTTTATCATTGTGGGGAGAAAGTTGAAGGTTACAGAAATTTGGTTTGACTTGGTTCACCAAATGTTCTTTGTCTTGACCACCTATTGACCATCCGGGAGGTCTACCATAACACACTCCTGTGCAGCTTCATCCGTTGTATGTTTATTTTCAAACCCAAGATCTAACCAATCACGGGGCATAGAGTGAGGTGCTATGTATAATGCAGCTGAAAAATGGTTGTGCACATCTCCACAGAACTTTTCTCAAAATGTCATTTGATTAATATACAGGAAAACTAAAACCTTGTGCTCCACTGATGACAGGGGCTGAAAATGCGGAGTATTGATGAACTGGTTACATTTTGCTTGCCAGGCTAAAATCTCCAGGAAAATATTCACTGCCAATTTTTTATTTTTATCTAGGACGCCAGTGTCACCAAGGCGTTTACAGACTTTGGATAGTGCAGAGCCTGATCCTGTGCCCTTTACTTTGCTAGACCAACTGCTACCTGACATTGTGTGATCACTAATATCCCCGAAGAGATTATTAAACTTACCTAGTCTTAAATCAAATTTGTTGCAATTAGCGATTGCAACTAGAGATGAAAGTTTCAACAATAATGATAGTCACGAAATTCATAAAACTTGGCATCTATCTAGAACTTTAGGACCAAAAGATAACCACAAATATATTTGTCAATCAACAAAGAAGATGGATATGATAAATATACTTTATTTCTTAATAGAAAAGGGTTGGTATACCCCTTTTAAACAAGAGAAAACAGAAATTATCTAGGATAAAGACCATGATTACAATACATTCCAACTATACAGAAATTAATAGTCAATATAGTTAATAGGGGAAGCACGTGGATTTAACTAAGTGACACAATTGTGTTGATGTTGCAATGATTTGTTACCATCACAAGAAGTTTCATTTAGCAAAATTTTCAGATTTTTGCTGTAGTACCTGCTGATTTTTATGTTCCGTGAGCAGCATTACCCAGTTGATGAAGCGAGGGGGTAAGCGGGAATTGATGTAGGCAGGCCCTGAGGTATTCCCAGTTTACTCTATCATAGGCCTTCTGTTGGTCCAAGTATACAAGTGCCCCAGAGGCTGTGGACTGGCATTCGTTAGCCACAGAGTGCACGTTGTCCCAAATTGACCTTCTGGGTATGAAACCGAATTGTTCTGGGGAGATGGTGGCAGATGCTACAATCCCTAAACAGTTAGCCATGATTTTAGTTGAAAATTTTTGTATCCGTGTTAGTTAAAGAAATGGGGCGCCAGTTGGCTAAGTCTAGCTTGTCCCCTTTCTTGAAGAGTGTGACGGTGAAGGCCTCTTGTCCTCCTGGTAGGAGGCGCGTTTCCAGAAAGCTCTGGTTAAGTGAGGCAAGCAGCAGTGGGGATATATATTTGAAGTACTTTTTATAGAATTCAAATGGAATGCCATCTGGGCCTGGGCGTTTCTGATTTGGTGCATTGCGGATGGCTATCCATAGTTCATTCAGAGTAATCAAATTCATTATTTCCAGGTATCAGGAAATGGTGCAGATGTGGGTTTGGTTGAAAAATTCCGCCACTTCAGCTGGCTGAATTGGATAAGATTGGTATAACTCAGAGTAATACTTTTGTATTTTGATTGCTACTTCAGCTGGTATATCTGTGACGGAATCATCCAATCTTTGCACCTGTATGCAGGCCACGCTCTGGC
Source organism: Massospora cicadina (assembly GCA_022478985.1). Lineage (NCBI taxonomy): Eukaryota > Fungi > Entomophthoromycota > Entomophthoromycetes > Entomophthorales > Entomophthoraceae > Massospora > Massospora cicadina. Next base: position 46,471 of record JAKSZP010010914.1, on the reverse strand, counting down.
GTGGTGCAAAAAAAAATTTTAAAAAATATGCAGTACACTTGTCACCTTCTGTAATGCGTTTGGCCCTGTAAGAACACAAACCTGATGTTTATGTTGCCTTTTGAGCACGTTGAGGTGGGCGGCTGCTTCCGCCCACTTCTGGCCCCATGCAGGGCTGTATCCTGTAGCTGGGAAGTTGGACTCCAGGTGTGCCAACTCTTCCAGAGCGCGCGAAATGATGGCTGATGTGGCTCATGAGCGTCAGGAGGAGAGGTGGCGAGAGTGGCAGATGGTATCCTCTTAGAAGGCTGTCCATGTGGAGATGGGGTCCACGCAAAATGTAGTAACAAACTCTTTTGTCAAAGTTGCTGATTCCACCCAAATGGAAAGTCCTGGTGACGCAAGTTTGGGGGGTGGAGTTTGCACCAATGTGGGGCCTTAGCCACTGTGACAGGTAGATGGTAGGTTATTGAGACCAGCTGGTGGTAAGAGAATTAAAATTTGTTGTTTGGAATTAGAAATGTGAGGCTGGAATTTCGCCGGCGTAAGGATAAGGTCAATGCGGGTCATGGACCTTAATTGGCTGTTGTGGATGTGAGGGGCGCATCATGTTTTTGAGCAGCGGGGCTTGCCATGGCAGTGCATCCATTAACTCAAGGGTGGCCTTTAGAATGCAAAGTTCTATGTGACCCTGAGGGGCGTGGGAGGAGGAAGGCCAATGGTCTGTGGGTGTGTTTAGCCAACAGTTCATGTCACTGACTATGAAAGGGTCTGGGGGTAGCAGGAAGGATTTGACTGATGAGAAAAATTTCCGACGCTCTCATGCACAGATTGGGGCATAGATGTTGACAATAGCATGCGCCACATCAGCCCACGAGAAAGTGACAATAAGGATTCAGCCATTGAGGAAGGATTTTGATGATAAAAATTAGAAAAGATTGTTTTTCCAAACTAGCACCCCACAGTGCTCTGACTAAAAGGATAGGGATGGGAGGAGCATGGTTTTCCAAGCATCCTTGGAACCTCGTGGACAGTGGGACTCCTGGATGGCCAGGATATCCACGGGCAGATTTTTTGTAAAAAACTCAGTTTCCTAGCCCAGGATGGTGAGGCCTTGAGTCCAGCGATATTCAACATCCCTAAAGTGAAGGTTTCCCCCATTGCACCTTAGGTGTGAGGGGGTGGGCACCTGGGCCCACTAGCCTCCTCTAGATCCCCACGGGCCTTAACAGCAGCATGGGTGTTTGCATCAATGCTATCAGTAGTTTTGTTAATTTTAGCAGAAAGGTTCACATTGGCTTTTGCCTTTGCTTTTTGTTTCCCAACGTCGAACGAATTTTTTGTGGTGCAGATGAGTTCAGTGCACCAACGATTGGGTCAAAAAAAATTTTCAGGTAGGTTGGACCCCAAATGGGTTTTAACTGGAGCTTGGTTGCAAAGATTTGGTGATATTGAGTCACCCATTGGATCCTCAGATTGGGTGGCCCAATCGGCATGGGCTTCCCAATCTGATTGGTTGAGGGATTCCCAAGTTGCTTCCACCGCAAAGGTTTTGATGTCCTTTTGGCGTTGGGAGTGTGGGATAGCGGTGGTGACTTTTGCTGCTTCCTTGGCCGCGGCCCTATGGGCCTGCTTGGCCTTCTTCCACTCTTGCGGTGAACTAGGTTTTACCAGTAGGTAGCAGCCTTGTGCTCCCCATGGGAAAGCCTCTTTGGTGCTTGTGGTTGGTTTGTAGTGCGCCTCTCCGCTGGCCATGGCCGCTGGGGGTGCTCTTGGAATGTGATGCCCTCCTTGGTGGGGCATGCATGTGCCTTATGGCTGAACGCGTCACAGTGGGTGCAGATGGGGGGTGCACTGTCCATGGTTACCCGGAAAGGGTGGGTGGTATGCCCTTCAATATTGATATATGTGGAGTGCGGGATCTGGGTTAGGTCCTTCATGATCTCCTTGGTTGGGGTCAGAACTGCAATGGCTTTGCTGGTGCACAGGTGTGGAATCAGCGTAAAGCGTTGCATCTCAAAAGATTGTATTTAGCCATATATGGTGAGACCATCTTTCAGGTGCTGCTCCAAAATGGCACGTCTTACCATAGTAGGCAAAAGTCAAATGTGAGGAAATTTGGTTGGATTTTGTCCATCTGGTGCGTTTGGTTTCAATGACCCATTGCCCTTCAGAGAGGTTGATCACTAAGCGCACTGCAGCAGCTTCATCTGCTGCCTCCTTGTTTTTGAAATTGAGGTCCAACCAACCGCGTGACATGGAGTGAGGTGCAATGTACACTGCAGTCAGGAAAATTGTGCGCACATCTTCACAAAATTTTTTCCATAAAGCTGTTTGTTGGATGTCCAGAAACACACGGACTCCACATTTTTACTGACGAGAGTGGTTGGGAGTGTGGCGTGTTGTTGTACTGGTTGCATCGCACTTGCCAAGCGAGGATTTCTGGGGAAATAGTGACCACCAGTTTATTATTTTTTTTTATTCCGCCGGTTTCTCTGGGGCGTTTTTAAATGTTTGAGGCCGCGGGCCTACCACCTGCTCCTCTTACCTTACTTGCCCAACTGCTCCCTGACATGAGCGCAGACTAATCTCCTATGTGAGATTATCAAACTAGAATAAGACTTGAGTTGAATAAGTTGCAAAAGTGATTGCAACGAGAGAGAAAAGTTTTCCTGCTGATTTTTATGTTAGATTATAGATTTATTCGAGGTATGCTGACCAGGGGACAGAAAGTACTGATCACAACACTCAAAACGGCAAAACAAACTACTAACCAGGTGGGAAGCAGAAACTGCTTAACCCACCATGGCAGAGGGTGAGGAGGGGTCGGGGGGTGGTTTTCAGAAAGACCCACCTCGATAGGGGTGTTGGTTACAGTACCAGATCAGAGCAGAGAGCCAGGGCGTTGGGGCATCTGCATAGTGGGGGCTGAGGTCAGCGTAGTAAGAGTTTTCCACTTCTGCATCAAGATAATGATGGGAAAGTGTTTCAACAAAAGCTGCGAGGAGAACTTCAGCTTCTTTGCGGGCTTCAGGAAGTTGGGTGAAAAGGGAGATACTGTGGCGGGTGATTTTGGCTGAGGGGTTGAATGAAGCAAGCGTTGCGACATTCATAACAGCGATTTCAGCATCATCAAATAGTTTTGAGATGTCACTGCAGGGAGATTCAGGGAAGTCGGGGGGAAGAAGATGGTGGGCAGGCCATGCTGGAGCTGAGCCACTGACTGGGCCACCGCGGTGCGTAGTTTTGGGCAATGAGGAGAGGCCACCGCAGCTAAGGCGAGCTGGTGGTCACTTTGGAAGGGGGGCTGTATTGGGTAGAGGAGCGAAATGGCGAGGGGTAGGGGTTTCATCGAAGTCAGGAAGGAAAAATTCTGCCTGACCATAATTGCCATGGCAGAGAGGTTGACCTGTATGCTTACTAATGAGGATATTACCTGATTCGTCAGTTTCAGCCAATAGATCCCATGGATTTTGGTTCACTGGAATAGTGGCATTTAAATTTGAGTGGGTAGGATTGGGCGAACGGGCAGCTGCTTGGGTGTGAATGTTGGTCCAAGCATTGCTCTGATTGGCTGGCTTAGATTTAGGTGGGAGAGTGAGGATGGAGGTTTTGGGTGGGGCTGATTTTCCATGTGAGCCCACTGAACGAGATTGGAGGGTGGGAGGGGGCAGCAAAGTGCCCCATACTGAACCTCCAGAGGGGGGCTCAGAAGTTGCATCAGCGGATTTGGCCTTAGGGCACGCTCTTTTTGCATGGTCGATGCCAAAGCAGAGGGAACAAATATGCCTACCATTATTGACCCAAGCCCAAAAGAAATGATCTGGCGCTGCAGCCACACTAGCGCGGGGTGGGATTTGTTGGGCTATGGTAGGGTGGTGTGGTATGATGGTGGCTGTTGCACGAGGAGCAGCAAGGCGTTCTGCACCAGATGGAATGGCAAAGATGAGGTTGGGCTGAGTGCCATAAGCCATGAGCCCCGCGACCAACTGGTCATACAAAACCTGGGGTGGAAGGTGGGATGGGAGATTTGCAAAGGATACCACTAGCGTGGTGTCTGAAGGGAGGCGAGTACGGGTTGTGGGAATGAGGGTTTTTTATAAATTAGAGGAGTTTGTGCTGCCGCTTCAGCATCCTCCTCAGATTGGAACCCAACGTCAAAGTAGCCCTTAAAAGGGCGGAAGTCTATAAAGCCAGCTGGCGCAAAGGCTGTAGTGGCTAGGTCAATAATTGCCTTATCGGCATATGGGAACAAACGCCCATAGTCCACTCTGAGGCAATAGCGGATAGCAGAGCGAGGGGGGCGAGAGGATGGGGGCGAGAAGGGTGGACGCGCGCCAGGTGGAGCGCTAAGTCCCGTGGGGGGACAAAACGGTTGGAAGCAGTGGGCGGGCTGTTTGAACCCATCCGAACGCGCTTGCCTTCAGGGCGGAAAACGCTAGGTGGGGGTGCACTGCTACCCCACACTGGGGTGGCAGGCGGCAGAGCCAAGGACATCAAAGAATAGGATTTTGGGCAGATGGCTGTAGACAAATAAACTTAAATTTAAAATCGCTCAAAAGTGACTTTGAGCGGTTAAAGAGAGTGCCTTCCTGCTGATTTTTATGTTGATCCATTAATTCTGAAGTGAGTTTATACTCATTATTACCTCAATCTTGATCCAAATTTATAAATCAAACTGACACGTTTTTGATCCGGGCTATTTTGTTTTGAAATGAAAGAAGCAATCTGTGACTCCAATTCAATAGACCAATCAGAGTTCTTATCATATTTTCAAATTTTACATAACTGGTCATCAGTTGGTCAAATGATCAGATAATTAAATTTTGTAAATTTTATTTGGGGAAGGCCAACCATGGGATGGACACTTCCAATAAACTCCAACTATATAATACCAAGAAAAACAAGGAGCACCTGCAGAGGAGCTACGGCTACCTCCTGCTGCTAGCGGGATTGCCAGTGGAAGAAAGAGGGGGAGTGATAGGGGTGTCCAGGGACAAAACTGCACATGAATGAAGGAAAGGGTCCAATGAGAAGAACCAGATGGGGAAACAGGATGACTCCAACCAGCGTTGGCAGGATGGCAGGTGGCCAAACAGCCAGGCTAGAAAGTGCTCCATGAGGTGGGATTGGAAGCGGCACACAGCTTCATGGAGGGTTGAGGTAGTGCCAGATAGTGCATCAAGGACAATGGTGTGGATTGTCCATAGAGCTATCGCAACAATTAGGGCACGGAGTGAAAGGTGGATAGTGGAGGTCATGGAAAAGGCATAGATGTTTTTGGACAGGCTGAAATCACGCTCACTCTCCTGAAAAATAGTCGCATAACATCCCACCAAATCACATGTGATTGCGAGCAATCTTCCAAGCAATGGACGTATGACCCATATTGACTTCATACAATGCATGAAGATTATGAGACATTAGACCGCTCAGCCGTGAAGTACACCTTTCTCATGAATCTCCACACATGGGCGCAAATTTGGGGTTGTAAAAGGGGGATGGTGAATGTACTGCCAAATGTTCTTCTGGGTCTCCAAAGAGTACGGGATGTCAATCTTGTCAAGGTAGTCTACACAGGCAATTAGGTGGGGAAGTTGGGGTACCGGGTTGTTTGAAAAAACTTGCCCACAGACTTTTTGTATAATATGGGGAGTAGGGCGACCCCTCTGGGCGGTGTGTCCACAGATTCTAATTCTCCACTCAGCGCTCTGCATAAGAGAATAATTTGTTTGAAGTGGGTCAGCGTCCCATGTGGGCCTGCGGCAGAGCGATGTGAGGCAAGATAGTTTAACAGAGAATGGAGGTGGGTAGGACTGCAGAGGCCAAGGGCGCAGGAAAAGTTAGAGCATGCCGCGCATGACCAATGGTGATCTAGGGGTGTGGGTTGGTGATCATAGCGACCCAGATGCCAAGTATTTTGGCAGCATGGGCCTCGTAGTTGAGCAGGCCCATAAAACCACTATGGCGAGGGCCAAACATGACATCCAGGCGCATAGGGGGAGGGCGTCCTAACCAAAGCCACCCTTGTAGTAGGGCGTACAAAGACTTGAATAAAGAGGGGGAAGGCGATGGCATGGGCCACAAACCAGACTTTGGACAGGAGCATAGAGTTGGCAAGCACAACCTGGCCTGGAAGGGTAGTCTGGTGGGCTCTTAGGGAAGCAATGCGCTTTGTGACATTGTCAAGGATGTGGTGCTCCATCACCAATGAGGTGTACCTTCCACCTTTAACTACGCTTCCAAATGGCTTACCAGACCAGAAGTGGGTCTTGGCATGAAAGGTAGCACAAGCTGGGAAGTATGGGGTGGGTGGTGCAAGTGAATCTGTGAGCTAGCTGCTGAAGCAGGTAGGTAACGGTGTGCAGGTGACCAGTGGGCCTGGTACCAGCCAAAAAAATAGTTTTGGTTTTGGAGGCGTTAAGTGCAGAATTACTGAATCTGGAGTAATCCTGGATAATTGCCTCTAGCGCACATGCATCTTGATTGTTAGACACCCCAACCACACAGTCATCTGCAAATGCCAGCGCCTTAACTGGTGCTTGGCCTTACACATGGCACCAGCAACATGGGCATTCACATTGTGTAAAATTGGGTTAAGGCTGAAGTTGTACAAGAATGGGCTTAAAGGGTCCCTTTGGAGGAGACCCCTTTGAGGTTAACCACGTCAGTAAGGAAAACAGGGCCACGCACAGCCATTGTGGTGGATTCCATAAGCAACATCACCCAAATAATGAACCGATGGGTGAGGTGGATTTGTGGAGGCAGGTTTTTAGGTAATCCCAGTTGACCCTATCATAAGCTTTCTTCAGGTCTAAGAACCCAAGCGCCCCAGTAGCCATGGATTGGAAGAAGTTAGCTATGGTGTATATATTGTCCCAAATAGACTTCTTTGGAATGAAACCAAATTGTTTAGAGGAGATTATATCAGAGGCAACTTCCCTAGGCGGTCAGCCATAATTTTAGTAAATAACTTGGTATCTTTATTAGTAAGTAAAATGGGGCGCCAGTTGGCCAAGCTCAGCTTATCCCCTTTCTTATACAGCTTTATCATGTATTCCTCCTGGCCCCTAGGTAAGAGGCGCGTTTCTAACAGTTACTTGTTTATTAATGCAAGCAACAAAGAGGAGAAATAATTAAAGTATCTCCATGAAACTCATACGAAATCCCATCTTGAAGTGGGAACTTCCTGTGTGTTGCATTGCGAACAGCATTATAGAGTTTTTCCAAAGTAATTAATTCATCAACTCTGGGTATTAGGAAATGGTGCGCATATGTGCGCTATTGAGAAACTCAGCAATTTTGGCTGGTTTGACTAGATTGGATTAAGAAATTCAGAGTAATAGTTTTGAATTTTGACTTCCACTTCAGCTGGAGTTATTTTGACAGAGTGGTGCAGCCCCCTCACCTGTGTGCATGCCAAGCTTTGTTGCAGCGCAACGTCTTTCAGAAAAAAGTAGGCAGAACATGTGTCACTTGCCATAATATTTTTTGCATTGAAATAAATGCAAAAACGATGTTTGTGTTGTCTTACCAGTGCGTTGAGACAAGCAAACACTTCTGCCCACTTATGACCCCAAGCTGGGCTGTAGCATCTAGCAAGGACATTAGACTCCAGGTGGTCCACTTCTGTAAGCGTGCGCATTATGATCACTGAGGCAGCCCGTGAGCAATGTAATGAGAGGTGGCATGCCTGATAGATGGTGTTTGCTTTGAAGGTTGACCAGGTAGAAAGTGGGTCTGCACAGAATTGTGTGGCGAACTCTGGTGCCAAAGTTTTGTTGTCCAATTATGAGGAAAACCTGGGCAGCTTGATCTCAGCTGGCTGAAGTTTGAACACTTTGGCTTCTGTACGCAGGGTTTGATAAAGTGAAGGAAATAGACACCATCCTGTGGTCGGAGAAATCAATTTTTGTCATCATAAAGTTTGAAATCTGGGACTAAAAGTTCAACGGGGCAAGAATAAGGTCAATGTGGGACATAGACCTCATCTGACCATTGTGCACATGAGGATTGGACATGTTGGGTAGCAACGATGCATGCTTGGGGAGGGTACCAAAAGCCCCAAGGTGGCTTTTAGAATGCGGAGTTTAACCTGTCCTTGTGGGGGTAGGCGTTGAAGGCCAGCGGTTATTGGCTGGGTTGGTCCAGCAGTTCATTTTGCCCACCACAAACGGATCTAGTGGAAGTGGAAGGTAAGTTACGGCCTAAGAGGAATTCCTGGCAAGCTCATGCACAGGTTAGGGCGTAAATATTGGTGATATCATGCACATTTTTGTCCCACAAAAAGGACAAAACATGCACACAGTCATCAAGGACAAATTTTTTAAATAAACTTAAATTTATGGGTCATTTGTATAACCACCCTAAAGTGTGGTAACCAAAAGAAAATGGTGGGGAGAAGCATGGTTGCCCATGATTCCTCAGCAGCGTGTGGACAGTGGGATTCCTGAATGGCCAAGATTTCTACAGGTAAATTATCTTTTAAAAAAACTTAGTTTCCTAGCCCAGGATGGCTTTCCTTGAGTCCAACAATGTTCAACGTCCTATTGTGAAGGAGACCCCCATCGCACCTTAAGTGCAATGGTAAAGGCCCCCTTGCCCTTCCTGTATAGCTTTTTCAGTATGCTCCTTGATGGCATTGCGTGTGCAGTGTGCCACTAGGTAACTATCCTTAGGGAGCGCCTTTGATGTGGGTTTATCGTCATATTTGGCTTTTGTCAATTTGGTTGACCTTTCATTTTGATGGGCTCCTTAGGTGCACCATCAGAGGTCAACAAAAACTTGGTGGAGCTTGGATTAGTGGACTCAGTTTTGAATGGTGCTTGGTAATTTTTCTTGGGTAATCTGACTCATCCATCTGGTCCGCAGGTTGGTGGGCCCAATCTAATTGGTGAGTATATTCTCAATCTACTTCAGCTGCAAATGACTCAATGTCATCCTAAATCTGGGCAGTTGAGATCATAGATGTGGCCATAGCTGCTGCCTTTGCCATTGCTCTATGGGTCTGGTTGGCCTTTTTGCAATCTTACAGGGACACGGGTTTTACCTAAATGTAACACCCCTGTGCACCCCATGGGAATGCGGCATCAGGGTCAATGGCTGGTTCATAATGGGAGTTGGAAATTCCCATTGCATTGGGGAGAATTTATATTGAGTGTTGCTCTCTTTGGAAGAGCAGGTATGCGCCTTATGGACAAATTCATGATAAAAGGTGCAGATAGGGGGTGCGCTATCCACTGTAACATGGAATGGGGTGGATTCTTGTCCATCAATATTGAGCACTGAGGTTTGTGTAATTTGGTTCAAGTCTTCTACAATGACCACAGATGGGGTGATCACTGCAATTGCTTTGCCCGTGCTAAGCTCTGGCATAAGCATGAAGTGCTGCATTTTGAGAGAGTGTAATTCCCCATAACTTTTTTAATCCGTATGAGAGGCAACGTTTGAGTACTGTACGTTGCACCATAGTGGGGAGGAAGTCTAAAGTAACAAAATTTTAGTTGGATTTAGTCCATTAAGTCACTTTTATTTGACCAACCATTAACCATCTGGGAGATCTACCACCACACGCACCTGTGCAGCTTCGTCCGCTGCTTGTTCAGATTCAACCTGAGGTCTAGCCAACCCTGGGTCATAGAATGAAGTGCTATGTACACGATGGCTGGGAAGTGTTTGTGTACATCCCTGCAGAACTTTTCCCACAGTGCCTTCAAATTAATAGTCAAAAAAACTCAAAGCCCATGCTTTACTAATGACAGGGGCTGTTAGTGTGAAGTTTTGATGTATTGGTTGCATCTGGTTTGCCAAGCTAATATCTCTGGCGAGATGCTCACTACCACTTCCTTAGTTTTGTCCTGTCCACTGGTGTCAGCGGGGTATTTCTTAATTTTGGACGGTGTGAAGACCAACCCTGTGAACTTTACAACGCTATCCCAACCTCTACCTGACAATGGGTGCACACTAATCTCCTTGAGGAATTTATCAAACTTACCTAGTCTTAAATCAAATCAGTTGCAATTTTTGATTGCAACATAAAAAAAGTTTTGATCAAATGATGTTGTCATACATTTGCCCTCTCAGCTACAAGATAAGAATATTCTGGGTTCAAATAGGCTGAAAAGGGGAGTTCTTGGACATTTATTAGTCTACAATTATGAATTTGATTTTAATATTAATAAAAATTTGAGGTGGGTTGACCTTGGGACAAATATACCACACTGAGAATTTTTTTACCAGTACAGGTTTTGAATGTTTTAATAATAATAATAATGAGGAAATCAGCCAAATGGCCCTGGCCGATTCTTAGTGGAACCCCACTAATTGGGGTAATACTAGTTTAAATATCTCATGGACAATTAACTCTAATTTTATCAGTTAGATTAGTCCAACTTCTTGATGGATCTGGGGCGTTTATCAGATGGATCCCTTCAGCCCCTACCAGTCCCATCCAAAAACCTATGTGAGGACCTCCCACTTTTATAGGCGTGGCAGGGGTCCCCCAAGGTGCAATAATTTTCATAAAAGGGGATTGGCTATAGTATATTAAGTCATTACCCTTGGTTACATCTTGCCCTAAACTAATCCCCCATTTATTGTTCATCCTAAATGAAGAAAGTTTACTGAGCTTTAATAGGCTAACTTCACATATTTCATTTTTTGGACTAGCCTAATGCTATTCCAAATGTATTATTGAATTTCCCTTGAACCTCAATAGGTTTAAATACTGAATAATTTGAAATTGAGGGGGACGTCTTTCTTGATATATCCCAGCGACGCCTATTAAACTTTTAAAAAACCATATTTTCTTATGTTTTTTAAGTTTAAGTATTTTCATATTCTTGTGGTATCAACCCCCATTGTTGGATTTTGGGGGAATAAGCACCAAACGAGCATCTATAACACCCAAAATCCAACAGATGTAACTATCTAAAAAGTATTTATATAATATTATCTAATCAGTTGGCTCAAAAAAAATTTATTTTGGTCTAATTACTATATTCTGGCTTCTGATAGGCTGGAAAAATTCATCTTTTGGAACCCTCTTCAGGTCTATATAAGTGGATAGTTTTCTTAGGTGGCATAATCAAATTAGGTATCCTGAGGGAAAACTTTAGAGCTAATTTTCTATTTCTTCATGATATTTCTTTAAAGTTTTAAACAAATTAAATTATTCAACACCTGTATATTCTTCTATCAGGATGAACGTTCAAATGTCCAACTTTAATCCATTTAAGAATATTATGGGAAAATGAAGATGTAGTAAACGTCCATGGACTCAACTTATAGTGACCCCTGATTCAGAGATTTAATAGAGCATTTATCACCCCTCCAATCTGTGATTATGAAAGTTCCTTCCCAGATTGACTCAAGTTTTCCACTTTGGAGTGATGCAACTGGGATAACATAGAACTAAATCTTATATTTGGAAAGTGGGAAGAGGTTGCCTGAGTTCATTAGCAGATCAGCCCTATTTGGTAATAGTTTTTGCAAAATAGTCATATCATTTGATACCAGGTAAATAATATGTTGAGCCTATCTCTTCATAGCGTTATCTGGCTCTTCAGTCTTAGCAGAAAGACATTTTTAGCTAAAAGTATAGGTAGCTCAGGTTCCTGTCTATATAAGACTTGGAAGGGTGACATCTTAGGATTTGATGATAACTAATGTGGTACTCCATAAAAGAACTGGACATGTATTAGTCCCATTGTAGAGGATCTAAAGTGGCCGTTTTGCTTAAAATTCAGATAAAATATACATTAGCTCATTCTAAAGTAACATTTATATTAGTTGTAAGGAGCATAAAAGCGTTGGCGAGCACATATAGAAGTATCCAGGACCTTGAAAACTCTAGAAGTAAACTTTTCCCATTATCACACTGGAGAACCTGAGGACAACCATATTAGGTGAAGATAATAATCTAGTAATGTGGCGGTAGCTTTAGCAGTTTAAGCTAAAATAGCAACAGGTTCCACCTCTCTGTAAAATGATTGATCCCTACTAATATATAACGTTTTCTGCTGGTAGTTTTTGGTAACAGTCCTACCACATTCATACTTATGGTGTGAAATGGTTGTTTGGGGTGGTAAGCTGATATTAACATCTAGTTTTTAAATTAGACTGCTTCTTACGTGATAAGTAAGCGTCTTAAAAATCTGATAATGGATTTCAAAATCCCTTCCCAGTGATACTGATCTTTAATTCATTCATGAATTCTTTCACACTTCCATGTCCAAGGGTAGAGTGAGCTTTCATGATTACATGAACTCTTTCTGAAAGTCAGAGATGGAGCAACTTTTTTTAACTTACTTTCTTATATATAGTTTTTTTTTCTTTCATTTTGTTTCTGGAGTGCCATAGCAACATCGTTTTCACATGTTCGTTTTTATCATCTCATGCGTCAGGCATCATCAAAAAGTCATGTAATCTCTCTGCTTTACAATTTCTAATTGGATAATTGTCAAGTGAGTTAAACCATCTACATATATATGTCAGGTCCCAGCTTGATGCTCAACCTTCATGTCACAGTTCTAGAGCTTTAGTGCCTAATGAGCTAATTATATAGTGAAACTACATGCTTAGTAACCGTTTAAAAGAGGCGTAGTCAGTGATAATGGTAAACGTAGTTCCATATAAAAAAGTGATAATGTTTTAAAGCAAAGATGACTGCAAGGCATTTGTTGTAATCAGTGCTTAGGATTGACTTACAACTGCACAGGACAGTTACTTTTAGAATAAAACAAAGGGAACTGTATAAGTACAGTAACTCTAAAATAATATGGTAATACCTTGTTATATAATGTTTTAACTTTTATAGCTTTAAAAAGCTAGTTAAAAAAGAACCCTTCAAAACTGCAACTCTTATGATTATAAATTATAAAGAGAAGTACAGTGAAGTGAATATTTTTTGAAAAATAAGTGAAACCATTGGCCTTGAATTTGGGGGATAAAACCCTTAGCACTTGTTTTTACACTAGCTTGGGGAAAGGGAGAGAATATTATAACAACAAAAAGGGATTAAAATTTGCACCCCTTTAAAGCTTAGTAAGTCATGAATTGATTTGGAGGATATTGCCAGTGGGTGGAAAGAATTCAAACCTTGATACATATCCTTGTTATGGCCCATGGCAAGCAATAGTAATAAAATCCTATTGAATAATAGTTACATATAAAAACTTGAGCTTGGGGACAAGGTAATCTGCCATCAAATAATTTTAAAGATTGGCATTGGCATTGAGATAATCCACTATATACTATTTTGACAGATCAATGTTAGTGTTAAGGCTAAGAAATTGAACTCTTCATCTAAAAAATAAAATTCATTAAGTAAATAATTATATAATATAGATTCTATTTGTTTGTCAGACCAAATCACAACATTTTCACACTTACCAAACATTGAGCACAAATTAAGTGAAGGTTGGATAATAAGTAAGATGATGGGGCTGTTAGGCTAGGCAACGCATAAACAAAATCAATCATTTTATGCTTTTTGATGTACACTGGGCAAAACTATGTGTTTTTTAAAGACACCTTAGTTTCTCCCTGGTGAGAATAGATAGCATCAGAGACAGCAATGGAATCCATCTTGGATTGGAGGAAGAATTTTACAATAAACATCAGGAATTCATAAAATATTATTTGTCCTGATGAGGGCTTAGTGGCTCAATTGAGAACATTTTTATACAGCGTGGAGAGAGATTTCGTTGGACTTTAAAATATGCTGAGGTAGTTTTAAAGTGTGTCAGAAGCCTTTACAATATCCAATGTGGATAATTTTTTCACTAGACTCAACATTTACATCTAAATAAGGGTGATATGTGGGTTTGAGCTGAGAGGTATATCAACCTCCATCAGATCTGAAAGCTTTGGGAACAGTATACACATTGTCATCTAATATAGGATATAAACCTGACGAGATTATTAGAATCAGCAGAGCTGATTTAATTTAAGGGCCACTTGTAATCTCATCTGAAGTTAGAAAAGCTAACTTAGTTGTGTCAGCAGAACACTCAGTAACTGCGCCCACCAGGCCACATTCATCATCTGGGAATTCCTTAGTACAATAAAATGTAACTTGGTGTCCTTTTATATCCAAAGTATCATTCTCAAAGTTAGCTTTAAGCCCATATTTATTGTGAAAGAGGTAACTATAAGTAGATCATAATTATCATTAGGTAAAATGATGGCTAGGACAGATACTGTTATAGTTCTAAACCCCAGTGGAAAGGAGTTTTACGCTCCTAGTGAGTAAGTAGCGGTAGGTCCCACAATGCCATATCTTTGCAATGGGCAATATTGGGTACAGTCTCAAGTTTCTTTACTAGTTTAGAAGAAACTATGTTGATGGGTACCCCATTGTCCAAGATTGCACAAACTAGTATTTTATACATGCTGATATTCACATAAGTACACTCAGCGTTATTATCTGAGCTGGTGAGCATATAAATATCAAGGGTATCTGTTTGATCCAGATAAGCAAATTAATCACTGCTTGCTTGGCCTCAGAGGCATAGCAAACTCATCGGCTATAATTTTCTCAGATTCCCACTGCAAAGGCAGCGTTTCTTTGGTTTAGGTAACCAATTAAAATTTGAACGTTTGGCAGAGGTAGAATATTCCTTTCCTACTCTGCTATAGCTTTTCCCACTTCTTTGTTCATAGTTGAGGTCAAATAATGAATCACATATTCCTTTTTATAAGGCTTGGTAATAGGGACGCTGAAAGTAAGGATGCAGCAGCAGGGGTAATTTAACATCTCAGTGATGGAAGTATTGGAATTCAACCCAGGTATCATGGCCCAATAAAATACTTAGTAAGGCTCACAGGCGTGGCAGAAAGTAATTTGATCATCATAATGCCTCAGAACCTTGGTCCTATATAGTACTTGAGCCTCATAGTAAAAGTGATCATCAAAGGCCAAAGCTTCTTTATCAGGTTTTGTGTTAGTAGACAGGAAAGCGGTCTTCCATTCTATCATCAGTTCCGCACCTCCTAACTCATCAATAATAACATGTTTGGCATTAAGGTAAGACGTGCCAGCTTCAGATATCTTTGGAAGAACTAGATCCTGGCTATAGGGATCCAGTAAATTCATCAACGTAGCCAATTTGGCCCAGTCATTAAAATTTCCTGGTTATTTTAAATAACTATATGAAGGTAAGGATACTTCCATGCCTGTCAAATATGGGCAGGCTAATAGGGTTACCTTGATTATGCTGTGACAAATCCCCAAAGCAATTATTCTCCACGCAAGAGGTTAAATTAACAGTAGCACAAGTCACCATGGCAGGGATAGCAGTATCATTGCTAGGAATAGCAGCTGGTAAGGATACAGTGGTCAATAATAGGCAAGTTGTCCACAACTGCATCCATGTGTCATTGGATTAGAATCTGAGGAATCATCTTTGGTATGCATTTCTCTACACTTTCAAGTGGTTTTTTAACATCTTTGTGAAGTTGCTTTACTATGCAAGCAAAATGGCGATATTTTATCAAAAAGATTTATCCAGCCTTTTCTTGTTTCTGGAAAGATTATACCAACTGATAATTTAAGTACCTTATTTCCTGTCATTGAAATTTAACCAGGATATGTAAAGTTTTTTAACTCTTGATATAGATTGGTGTTAGTGGGAACCTCTCCTCAATGGATAATTCAAGCCATCAAGGCGGTGTAAGGTCGCGGGATATCATCCTTGCTCATTAAGTTGGTCTGGTCATTTCAAGATAAATCTTTAGCAAATTAAGCCAAGATGCTAGAACTTGGCTGAGCCTACTCATAGTCTGATTCATATTAAGGGATATAGCAGGTCACCTTGACAATCATCATCCGAGTATGACATTTTGAGCTTTTATAAAATTAAGATATGGTACCAAAAGTAGCCAATGTAGTGAACACAAATGTTGTAATCAGTGCTCAGGCTTAACTTACAACTGCACAGGTCATTTAATTTTTATGATGCAATACAAGAAGCTGTACAAAGAAAGTAACCCTAAACTAAGATAATAAGTATTTTATTGTCCAATGTTTTTATTTAATAGCTTAAACAAGCTAGGTTTTAGATTCTGGTAGTTGAATTGAAAATAAACCTTTTGACAACTAACAATTCAGTCCAATTATCCTTCTAATGCTTGAGCTAATACTCTAATTAAAGCCTATTGCAATAACACAGCTTGGGCCAATTATCACAATAAGAATTTAATTATATTATCAAAAGCTTGGGCCAAATACCCCCACACATTCAGGCCAATCTTCTCTGCGACAACTTGGCATGGGCTGACCAACTCAAAACAATTCAAATCAATTACTCTATCAGTAGCTTAGGCCAAATACACTAGCACAGTTGGGACAATTATCGCTGTACCAAACCTCAGCAACTAGTTTCAATTAATTGGGACTGATATTAAGAAATTAGCATGAAAAAACATTCAGGCTTATCCTAAATATAACGTCTACAAATTACATTAAAGAAAAGATGCAAATTATGTAATCACCATAATAGCACTTGCACATGGACCACCCAAATGGTAGTACCTAGTTCTATTAAGAGGAACAGCTGACATCCCAATTAGGGAGACGTTTTTGTCAGCTGTATGATGAAAACATGATTGAGCTGGATAAGTTTCTGCCTTAGGGCAAATTATGTATGTCAGTATGCATAACCATCACAATAGCACTTGCACATGAACTGCCTAATTGGGAGTACCTAGTGTTATTGAGAGGGCCAGTTGACATCCCAATTAGGGAGTTGTTTTCATTAGCTGAATGATTAAAACATATTTTGAGCTGGTCCTAAAATAATTCTCATATGTCAATATGCGTAACTGGTACAATAGCACTTGCATATGGACACTTAAAAGGGAGTACCTAGTGCTATTGAGAGAGGCCTGCTAATGGCCCTATTAAAGATAGATCATTTTCTTAAAGTGACCACAAAATTTCCTATAATTCATATATCATCAGCAGTATGACAAAACTCATTTTGAGATGATCCTAGGACTATTTTGCACACTCATCATTGCAATTTTCATCCCTTAAATCCTCTCAAATATGAGATTATTTTGCCACCAATAAAACCTAGCAATAGGTCTCAGTCATATCAGTTCAAGTGCAAATTTGAGGTGGAAAATAATCTGTGAGATTGCATGATTTAATGTGGCCAGGAGATGCCCTAGAGGTATAAATACCAGCGCCTGGCCTAATAACTATCAAATAATCTAGTATGATAAAAAATCTATGTATTTTATCCTCTTTCCATTTTTTATCCTAAGTCCCTTTTGTGATTGTTGGAAAGCTGGAAGCGCCAAATCCCCAGCTTGTAACTAAACCTCTTCAGAAGAAGTTCCTGATTACAAAAAAGAAAATTTAAAATTGATTAGCTGAGTTAGGGCTATTTTGATACGCCTAGTGAGTTTCTGAATGGTCTGAATACCATAAGACACTAGAAAAATTGAGGATCAATTAAAGGAACTTCATCCTGATTAAGTGTGCAGGAATCTAATTGTCAAGCAAGTGATCCTCAGAATTTCACAACTGGTGCTACTCAAAATTGTTGACACTCTCCAAGATGGATTCACATAGTTAATTCCTGGAAGACTTGGCCAGATGAGAAAGTGACAACGAGATGGAAACTAGCAACAAGGAAATCTCAGACTATTTTATTATCAGCTGCCATGGCTCTAAAGCAGGTACCTCCTACTCCCTGGATCTTATCACAGTGATGGGAGCTCATGCAGATACAACAAGCCTTATTGATCTTACATCTGCAAGCGTAAAAGCTATTCTGGAAACCCTATATCAGGGTTTTAGGATTGGTACTTCACAAATCAATCCCTCCTTTGGACTGTTCTACTACCTTAAGTATCAGGCGCTCAAGATGTTGATATACATGAAGTACCAGGACGCAACCATGGCATCTCTTGCCAAACATCTCACAGAAAGTCAAGCAACTAACAAATTACTGGTTAACTTTGTTCAACCCTCAATTAAGCATACCCAGTGAATCATTGCTAGACAAAATCTGGAAATCAAAGAAAACTACCATGTGAAATGGATAGGAACAATATTTCCAAAATTCTCTACTGGACAAACTAAATTCCAGTTTTGCCAAAGGTCTAAAAGCAATTGTGGTTAATATTAGACTTGCCAATAAAGTTCATGGGAGATTAAACACCCTTGAGGAGCTTATAAACAAAGGAGTCCTGAAGATAGATGCAGAAGTTCTTGCTCACCATGGGCTATATCACAAATGGGTACAAAGCGTGAATAACTGCTGTCAAAAATTGAAAACACATTCAGATTTCCTATTATCTCGGTTAGAATAACTTACCATACTTGCCAATTCAGGCCAAAGAAATTGCCTGGATTTAAATGCAAAGCACAATGATTTCATTAATTATGTTTGGGCTGAATTGGATTTTGTGTCAAAAGCATCAAAGACCTTGCAGCAAAACCAGCTGTCTCAAATAAGGATAAAAAAGATGCTCATATCAATGAGGAATTTTTAAAAATTTGGACTGTTGTGTCAAGATTGCAGGCCAGAGATACTAAAATTACTCAGAGCTGAGAACTGAAAATAAATTAGTAACTACAATATCAAAATAGACAATATGGCTGAAGATATTATAAGCAATAAAACTCTATTAGAGAAGTGTGACAACCTTAAAAAAGAATTTGAATCCCTCAAATAGCAAAGCTGCCAGTGCTCACCCAGCCATAACAGAAGAGAAATGGGAAAAAGCTCTGCTTATTTGGCCAAAAAACAGTTTGGGAAAACAACCAAGGGCCAAATTCAAGCATCAGAATCCAGTAAATGGAGCAATATCATGAAATTGAATCATCAGGAATTGATAAAGATGCAAAAATTGTTATCCTGAACATCCGTTCTATGCCTAGAGTTCTGGCATCAATCCTGACTCCATATATTCCCCAACGGGAAAGAGGGCTATTTATGAATGATGTTAACCAAAAACATCAAGAAGAAGCTGTTCCCGCAAGTTTGGCAACCCTAACCAGCCCAAGTCCAAACCTAAAAAGACTCAATAAGATGGCTAATCAAAAAAAGAAATAGGAAAAAATAGAAAAAAATAGAAAAAAGAAAAAACATATAAAATATTAGCATTAAAATATAAATAAAACATAATAAAAAGAAAAAATAATATTATTATTAATATTTATATTAATAATCTTATAAAAGGGGGAAATTATATAAACTAGCAAAAAGATATGTATATCAAACCTAATGAATACTTTATCTTGCACTTGAGGATGGGGAGAGGATCCCACTCTAGTTTTATCAGCCATTTAGGGTAAAATAACAATAAGAGGATCTAACTCCAGAATTGTCAGCTGGTTGTGCTGAAATTAACAAATGACAATGTTCATTAAAAGCTAATTGGGAATCATAGGGCTTATTTTTGAGTTAAGTGGGGGAATATATTAGATTCTGGAAGTTGACTCAAAATAAACCCTTTGACAACTAACAGATCAGGCCAATTAGCTTTTCTTTCTCATAATAATCACTTTAGTTACTACAATTTGATTTGAACAGAAAATTTGGATAATCACACACAGGAAAGATGGGCAACTTTAATAACAAAAATAATACAACATGGGCGAGCGTTGTGGCAAGCGGTGCACTTAATGGTGCAACTAAGGGCAAGAAACGCCCTGGAGGGGGACCAGGAACCCAAGCTGTAAAAAAATTGCAAACTCAGACACCATCTGGGTTTATGGTATTTACTGTAAAGCACGCGCAATACATGTACATTCAATTCAACCAACCTTTGTCAAAGGTGGAACATGGGATCAGACTCTCCCTTGGGGATGAGTCACCGACCCTGTGGGAGAAAACATTTGAGGCACAGCCCTCACTTTTCCCTCACGCGGTGTACATAGCCACCAACAACATGGGCTGTGGCTGGATCGATATTGGTTTTGAAACAGCCAATGAAGCTGATGCTGCAGCAAAAATCTGCGTGGAAATTGCCCTCCCTGAGGGCAAAAAATTGTGTGCACTGCATGCACCAGATGGAACAAAGTGAAAACTTTGTTCATCTCCTTTGACTCGCTCCCCACCAACCTTCCTCATAAGGTAATCGAGGAGGAGCTCTGCAAAGGTCTCGTGGCCTACAGAGATATCCAACAACTCAAATTACAGCAATTTTTCTTGATACCCGACCTGTGCACGAACAAAGCTATTGCTGTAATCAACCCCTTCCCAGAAGTGGAAGAGGATTTATCCAGAATTCCCCACGCAGCAGAATTTCACTTCGCAGATGGGGGCCAGTCAGCTGCATTCTGAGTTACACCATAATGCACACCACCCATTTGCAAATACTGTGGCTCACTGGGCCACAAGGAACATGCATGCCCTGTAAAAGAGGGCTTAATGGAAAATGATTTTTGTGAAGAAGCTATGGATGAAGATAATGAAAACTTCGCCAAAATGACTGATGGCCACCACCCATTCCGCTGGGGTGAAGATGGACTATACTCCATCATGGACCCAGTTACAAGTAAACAGCGTAAAGCAGCACAAAAAGCCCGCAAGAGAGTAGCAGCCGAAGCGCTGGCACATGCGGAATCTGCCATTAACCACGGACAAATTTGGGAGGATATTTCAGATATTCACCAAACCAACCAATCAGAACAATATGCCCAGGTCGAAAATTTTCACAGTAACCAGACTGAGCCACAAAGCGTCATCAGTCATGCACATACTGAGGAACAATGCAACTGCAATTTGGGTGAAAATGTGGTGCACAATGCAACAAAGTTGAACCACAAAAATATAAAATCCAATTAACAACCCGCATCAAATCAACATGAGACCTGTGCAGGAAAATTTGACGCAAATGCAAAAAACTGCAATTCCCTTGAATCATTGGGTCAGATCAAGGGAACCAACAATGGCAGTGAAAGAGTTGGAGTACAGATGCAGAGCATGGCCAAAATGAGCTGCGGTGGGATAGGGCCAGAGGGCCCTCCCAACCGCTCCTGAGGCGCCATGGGCACCTCAGTATCAATAGGGACGTTAAACATTGTGGGAGCCAGGGCTCATACGTCCCAAGCCAAAAAGCTGGCATTCCTGCAAAAACCTCTTGTAGACATCTTGGCCATCCAAGAAACCCACTGTCTACAAGGGGAAGAAGGATCCTGGTCAACCAAGGTCGCACCATCACAATCAGTATGGACATCTCACTGTGGGGTGATAGTCCAAAACAACAAAAATTTAAAATTACAAATTCATCATCACACCTGCACAGTTGAGTCCTGGTAGTAACAATCACATGCCAAGATTAAATAATTTTGTTAGCATGTATCTACGCATCGTGCACTGCAACCAAGAAAACAATTTTTTGAAAAAATTTCTACTCTCACCCTCCCACCAGATATCATCATGTTAGGCGATTTCAACTGCTGGGATAACCCCAATACAGATCGATGGCCTAATCCCAGGGGATACCCACCTGGACACATTGAATATCGCACAATGAAGGCATCTCTTGGCTTACAGGATGCTCTTCCCCCCAATTCACCAATCCTTCCCCACATGAAGAGACCCAACATATGTGAGGGACTGCTCATATTGATGAGTCATAT
The DNA here is from genome assembly GCA_022478985.1 of Massospora cicadina. NCBI lineage: Eukaryota > Fungi > Entomophthoromycota > Entomophthoromycetes > Entomophthorales > Entomophthoraceae > Massospora > Massospora cicadina. The sequence continues at coordinate 24,888 of JAKSZP010010914.1, read as the reverse complement.
TGACCACATCCTCATCCCACAATCCCACCACTCAAGAATCTCCAAATTTACAACAAAAAAGATCAATTTTTCTAATCACCAATTAGTTATGGTGCAGTTAGCACCAACCCAATCCCACACACAGGTGTCGCCTTGGAGAAAGCTTCACCCAGAAAATATAAAATTGCCTGAGATATCTGACTGGGTTGAAAACAAGGCTACAAACCCAGAATTCACAGCCCCATTCACTTTGTATCCCATTGGAACATGGGAAAATTTCAAAAAAGGTTTTATCAACAAAACCTGACATATTGCATCACGCAAGTACACCGCAGACACAGCCACAATCAAGCATACCTTGGCAGAACTAGACCACCTGGAAATAAATACTCCAAGATCTTGCTATAGCCCTAATTGGGGACGCAAATGGGCAGAAATTTCAGCCCAACTTAACAATCTCATCTTTGAACACCAACACAGAATCAAAGTATTGAACAAAGGTAAGTTCATAAAGGAAGGCGAAACCTGTTCAACATACTTTTTCCACCAATTTCACTCCTGTGGAAACCAGCCCATGTGCACACAGGTCCGCAAGACCAACGGCACCGTGGCATGGACCCTGAGGAGTCAAGGCAGAAGTACACCGCTATTACACCGAATTATATCACAATATGCCAACAGATCCAAAAAAATAAAGAATTTATTCAAACTGCCAAGATACAAAGTACACCACCAAATTACAATATACTAGCCCCTTATTACATGGGAGGAGCTTTTGGAAACAATTCGCGGTGCACCACGTAGGAAATGCCCAGGGCCTGATGGGATACCCTACAAATTTTACAAAAAATAATTCAACAAATCGCCCCCCTCCTATTGGCGTCAATGAACCAGAGTTTGTTGGAAACACGCCTATTACCAGGAGGCCATGAATCCTACGTTATAACCTTGTATAAAAAGGGTGACAAGTTAGACCTGGCCAACTGGCGCCCAATTGCACTCTCCAACACTGACACAAAAATTCTAACAAAAATTTTAGCAGCTAGATTAGGCGCAATTGCATCTGACGCCCTATCACCTAACCAGTTTGGGTTTATACCAGGGCGTTTAATCTGGAACAACATACACCCTATTGCAAACATTTTCCAATCCAAAGCAACTGGTGCCCTGGTCTTCTTGGATCAGGAAAAGGCGTATGACCGTGTTAGCTGGCCATACCTAAAAGAATGTCTACATGCCTTCAAACTCCCACCAAGATTCATAAAATGGGCGATGCTCCTAACAGAATCTGCAACCTTGACTGTATGTGGCCCTGGATTCCTAACAAACAATATCAAACCACACAGAGGGCTCAAACAAGGGGATCCCCTCAGCCCACTGCTATACAATTTCAGCTTTGACCCACTCCTCCGAGTAACTGACTCACATCTCATGGGGATAACCGCACAAGGACAACCAACAGTCAAGATACTGGCCTTTGCAGATGACTGCGTAGCAGGTATAGCAAACAATGAAGATGCCCAACAGCTGGAACACACTCTAGAGGAATACTCCAAGGTGAGCAATGCATCGCTCAACAAAAGGAAGACAGAAATCATTCTCTTAGGCAAATACACAAACAATTGGGCCACAAAATCAGAACCTCACACCAATCCTCAAAGAAAAAACCCCAATTACTTTACCCTTTGCAACACCTCCCACCACCACTCCTGTCCGACACCTTGGGCTCTGGCTAGAATCAGGGGGATATGCTAATGAGACAATGGAAAGTAACCTGTTACAACGGGTATCCAAACGCGTAGCCTCCCTCAAGGGGAGAACCCCCAGGACTAACAGGACGAGTTACAGTTGCTAACTCGCTCATCCTCCCAATACTGTGGTACCAGGCCCATGTGATAGCCTTCTCAAATACCTTTATAACCTCAATTCGCGCGTTTATCCAGGGCTGGCTGTGGCCTGGCTCTCACCCTCCTATACGGATGGAAACACTATTTGGCCCACGCTCAAGCGGAGGCATGGGACTAATGGATTTTGAGAGCCATGCCAATCACATCCTAGGTACCTGGATAAAGAAAACCTTGCTCCAGACCTCCTGCAACAACATTGGTCCAGAGCAGCAAGGACTAACTTTGCACAGGCGCTCAAATTAACCAACCCACATAGTCCACCCAGACTACTTTCATACCTTGCCAAGCACCCTACTGCAACAGGTCCGCATGGAACCTCCCCTCATTTCAAAAATATCCTCTGAACTATCCGCCATATGGGATGGACCATAGAGAACATGGGTACTATACAGGGAAGGGGACGACCCAGCCCCCAATTCAAATTAAGAAACCCAGAAAACCACCCCCAGAGGGATATGCTCGCAACAACCCCAAACATAGCTAGGATAGAATACCTAGATATGCTGGACATTCCCTATGATTTAACTACACAGAAAGCAATGTGGAAAATGACACACCACCCACTCCTACAGCCAAGGATAAGAGCAAACGCCTGGCGCTGTTTGAGAAGGACCTATAGGATGGCGGACCGCTCCAACTCCCTCCACAAAACATGTGCAGTATGTGGAGGGGAGGGATCCCTACATCACCGCCTAGAAACATGCTCCCCAACCAAATCTATATGGCAGGAAGTCGCACGCCTGCTCAAGGTTCAAAACGAACAGGAATTCTCGATATTAAAAAGTATCTTCGTCTTCCAGATTGAGTCATCAATCCCATCAACCCTCCGCTCCCTAATAATACCCATTGCAATGTGGACAATACAAACAATTGCATTAGATGCGTTCAAGGGCACGGTCCCAACCATTCATAGGATTATTAACAGATTCCATGTCCACTTACTAGAGCACTTCCAAGCCTGGATCTATGGATATATGAGACCAAGACAAAAAGCGCTCATAGAATCATGGTTCCCACTCTGGTTCCTCCACACAGATCCTTTCCTTCACACCTGCTCCATAGCAGGGGAAACCCCCTCAGAGTAGTGCACCAACCCCCATACCTGGCAGTCCCTCTGGCAACAGAGGTAACTTGAGTACCCTGGGGTGCCCAATTTTTTATATTTGTTAGTTATTCTCTTAGTTTCACATATATTCGGTAATGTCTGTCCCCTGGTCGGCTTACCTCAGTTAAATAAAAACAGATCAGGCCAATTATCCTTCTAGTGCTTGAGCTAATACTCTAATTAAAGCCTATTGCAATAACACAGCTTGGTCCAATTATCACAACAAGAACTTAATTATATTATCAAAAGCTTGGGTCAAAATACCCCCACACATTCAGGCCAATCTTCTCTGTGACAACTTGGCATGGGCTGACCAACTCAATGACAATTCAACATAATTACTCTATTGGTAGCTCAGGCTGAATACACTCACACAGCTGGGCTTATTATTGCTGTACCAAATCTTAGCAACTAGTCCCAATTAATCAGGACCAATACTAAGAAATCAGCATATGAAATCATTTGGGATTGACCTGAATATAGTGTCTACAAATCACATGAAAGAAAAGGCAAAAGAATGTAATTAGCATGCTAGCACTTGCACATGGACCGCCCAAATGAGAGTACCTAGTGCTATCAAGAGGAACAGCTGATATCCTTATTAGGAAGTATTTTTTGTCAGCTGTATGACAAAAACATGATTGAACTGGATAAGTTTCTGCCTTAGGGCAAATTATGTATGTCAGTACGCATAACCATCACAATAGCACTTGCACATGAACTGCCTAAATGGGAGTACCTAGTGTTATTGAGAGGGCCAGTTGACATCCCAATTAGGGAGTTGTTTTCATTAGCTGAATGATTAAAACATATTTTGAGCTGGTCCTAAAATAATTCTCATATGTCAATATGCGTAACTGGTACAATAGCACTTGCATATGGACACTTAAAAGGGAGTACCTAGTGCTATTGAGAGAGGCCTGCCAATGGCCCTATTAAAGATAGATTATTTTCTTAAAGTGACCACAAAATTTCCTATAATTCATATATCATCAGCAGTATGACAAAACTCATTTTGAGATGATCCTAAGACTATTTTGCGCACTCATCATTGCAATTTTCATCCCTTAAATCCTCCCAAATATGAGATTATTTTGCCACCAATAAAACCTAGCAATAGGTCTCAGTCATATCAGTTCAAGTGCAAATTTGAGGTGGAAAATAATCTGTGAGATTGCATGATTTAATGTGGCCAGGAGATGCCCTAGAGGTATAAATACCAGCGCCTGGCCTAATAACTATCAAATAATCTAGTATGATAAAAAATCTATGTATTTTATCCTCTTTCCATTTTTTATCCTAAGTCCCTTTTGGAGATTGTTGAAAAGCTGGAAGCGCCAAATCCCCAGCTTTTAACTAAACCTGCCTCAGAAGAAGTTCCCAATTACAAAGAGAAAATTATGTATAGTATCAACCAGAAGAGTTGGGACTATTTTAATACGCCTAGTGAGTTTCCAAATGGTCTGAATACCATAAGCCACTGGCAAAATTGAGGATCAATTAAAATAACTTCATCCAATTAAGCGTGCAGGAATCTAATTATCAAGCAAGCTATCCTCAGAATTTCACACTAGGTAAAATAAAATCCCTTCAAATTGTGACTCCCATGATTATAAATCAAACTGAGGAATACTGGGCAGTGCATAATTATTCTGTAAAAAGTAAACTCATTGGCCTAGAATTTTATGGGATAAAAAACTTAGTAATTGTTTTATGCAGAGTGTGGGAAAGGAAAAGAATATGATTTTAAAAGGGGTTTTAAATTTACACCGCCTTAAAGATTAGTAGATCAATAACAAGTGTTTGAGGGATATTGCTGGATGGGTGGGAAAATATGAACCTTGATACATATCCTTATTGTGGCCCAGGGCAAAAAGATAGTAATTTAAACCTATCAATTAATAGTTTCATATAAAATTTGTTCGCTGAGGAAAGGTAATCTGCCATAAACTAAATTACAGGTTGACATTAGCATTAAGGTAATATGCTTTAACTCTATTACACAAGATTGATATTAGCGTCAAGGCCTGCAGAATCAAACCATTTTTAAAAAAAGATTCAGTAACCTATAATATATAATATAGAATTGAATGGTTGATTAGATTAAATCACAACAGCTATCCTTTTTAATAACATGAGAGTTTTGTTCTTCTTTAGAAGGCATTTTACAGAAATTTTAAACAGGATGATCCACGCCGTTTTCATCAAATTATCAAGAATATCCCCTGACAGCGTAATTAGAGGCATCAGCAAACAAGATAAAAGGTTTTCTATGATCTGAGTGGTGTAGGGTAGATCACTCTTGTAATAAAGCATTTATAGTCTTAAAGTCTACTTTTTTGTTTTAACCACAGTGAAAAAGTATTTTTTGGTTAATAGTCATATGATAGGGTCACAGAGTTGATCAAACTTTTGGATGATTTGATGCAGTAATCACTATACTTAAAATACCTGGTTACCTTGGAGGTTTTTGGGTTCAGGCATTTTGGATATAGCTTCAAATTTGACTTGTATAGGTTAAATCCCTTCTTGGGATGTAGAATGTCCAAGTAAATCCAGTCTCCTTTGAAAGAAAGTACATTTTGAGGTTGCAGTTTAATGTTAGAGTTTTATAGACATTAAAAAGAATTCTTTGAGATTAACAAGATCATTAAAGGCTTTAAAAATAGTAATATCATGATAAACAATCACACAACTTAGATTAAGGTCCTGTAATATGTGACACATTGCAAATTGGAGAAGTGAGCTTTGCATAGACCTTGAGTAAGTTGAGTGGGTTGAAATAGGCCTTCACTGCAAATGGGCACACACATTTCTAGACCTTGAGGGAAAGGTCCATTTTCTAGTACCTGCTGTCTAAATCTATAGCGGGAAAAATTTAGAACTAGAGCTGAGCAAGAGCATTATCAATGCAGGATATAGGTAGTTATCCTTATTGGTGATATTATTTAGCTTCTGATAGTCCTCATGACTTGATGGCCTCCATTATTTTCTTGATAAGTATTGAGGGAGATGACCAAGGGCTTTGAGATGGTCTAGAAATCTAGCACCTAGCAGTTGTTTGAGCTCAATTTTTCTTCTGTTGTGCTTTAATTTTCTATCTTAAATAGGGTTTGGACTAGACAGAGCTAGTATTGCCTACATTGATAGTGTGATTACACATTTCCATATGCTCATAATCATTGTCCAATTTGGAAAAAATATTGCTATAGGCATCTAATAGAGAATGAATTTTTTATACTCCTTGGATGTTACTTCATCGGAAATATGAATGTTAGATATAGTACAAAGCATTTTATCAGTATGTAATCCAATGTCCAATGTAGAGCCAATATAGGGTAATCTTTCAATGTTATCAAATTGGGACTAGTAACCTTTTATGATTTCTTTATGTTTTTCACTAATTTATTCTCTTATGTGAGGTTTCCTAGGAGAATATATATAGGCTATTTTAGGCCAGATCTAATATTTCAAGCTATACTTGAGGTTCAAGAGAGCTGACTCCACCTATACTTGTTATACATAGTAAATAATACTGGAGATTCTAAGGTGATCTATGTATCAACCATTCTTTACTCACCAGGTTTTATTAGTTCATCTAAAGAATAGAAGAATCTTCCTAATGCATCCATCAAATCAGGAAATTTCTTAGTATTTTGTCTAATGGTTTAAAATATAAAAGTAAGGCATAAGCAGGGTACTCAACCATGCAAGAATTATCTTTGTTTCTGGGATCCTTATTATTCAGGACTAAAGGAACTTTATAATAAGGTGGTAGAGAAAATCTTCCTTCATATTAATAATATCATCATGCTCAAGCATAAACTGATTGTCAATGAGTATGTCATAATTGTTGCTATCTAAAGCTACAGCTGGTGTTGAAAGAATAAGTTTTTATGACAGATAGGCAAGTAGTAAGCCCCAATAAAGTGCATTTCTGGGACCTGAAATTCTGTACTCTTAAGTATATTCTAAATTAAGCGTCAACTTGATCTTCTTAATGAGTTTTGAAGATATAACATTGATTGGTGAGTGTTAATTATTGGCGTAGAGTCTTGATTCCACCAAGTCAGTTTGCTCAGGGTATTAGCCACTGAGCAACCAAATCAGACGGTATGAAGATCGCCAATTCTAATAAAAACTTGATAAACTATATATGGAGCTATCGCCCCTTATTTTGACCTTTATTATTTTACTAATTTGAAGACTTATCTGCAACAACCTAATTACATAAAGAAGACCCCCTTTTCAATCCTCTGTGTGACTCTTTTATATCTCAGTTCCCAAGCCAGATGCATCCTCGGCTTGGTAGTCTTCTATTCATTTTCCTTTTACTAGAAGCTCTCATTTATATCAAATCTTAGCGTAATTCCCCTTGATTCACTGATTGGTCAATATTTCAATCAATTAATATTTGTGTACCTTTTTTGTCAATCTTGAGACTCATCTTGATTTCCCTTCTGATCCGCCAGTATGGTTAGCATATTGTCCAGTCATATCAACTTCCTTACATTACCCCCCCTTTTAACTGGACAATAAACTCTTACTGTTTGCATGTATAAAGGAACTTCATGTGAACTTGGTTGATGATCTGACCCCCCGCGGGTTCCTTGATGGTGTAGACATCCATGCCGGTCTTTTCAATTATCTTAAACAGCCCAACCCAGATGTTGAAGAGCTTGTTTTTCTGCCCAAAACTGTGCTGGTCGTGGAATAAAACATGGTCCCCTACAGCAAAAAGTGGAAGTCCGGTTTCATCTCTTATATTTGGCTGCCTGATTGTGAATCTTTTTGGCCAAACGGGTTGAGTAGGCTTCCATTTGCAGCTTGATCAATGTATCCATAAGAGTCTTCAAATATTGCTGAGGGTCCACACCACTAGTGTCCTCTATACACGAGTAAAGCAAGGCGGGCAGAGCCAGATGTTGACTGTACAGCAGTTGGAAAGGGCTCTTACCAGTGGATGAATGATAGCTGATATTATATGCAAACACAGCTGTAGGTAGAAGGGCAATCCATTTTCAAGGGTCGATCTTTTACCAATTTATGGAGTATGTTCACTAGGGTTCTGTTGACCCACTCCACCATTCCATTTGATTCTGAATGATAGAGGGTGGTCAAAACCCCGTGGATCACCATCAACTCATTTAACTTCAGCAAGATGTGTGAAGTGAAACTTGGTTCCGTTATCCATTAGAATGAACTGCAAGCAGCTGTGTCACTGTATAACACATTCCATAAAAAACTTGGCGGTAGTGACCGCGCCCAAGTTGGTAATGGCTCTGGCCTCCACCCATCAATTCAAATGATCAATGGAAACAATTATATACTTGGATCAATTAGCGCTAGTTGGCAGAGGTCTCACTACATCAATGGAAATGGTGTGCAAGGCAAACTGGGGCTTAACCAGCTGGTATGTGGTCTTCTTGTGGAATGGCTTTTCCACTTGACACTGATGACAACAACTAACTGTTTCCAATACGTCTTAATGCATGCTCTCCCAGTAGTAACAGGGTCACAAAAACTCCAGCGTTTTCTGAAAGCCTCCATGTCCTACAGCCCGATGAGCATCCATAATAATTGCGGGTTTAGCCAAAGGTTTATGGAAACTCAGTGTCGAGTCTCCAATCTGCTTATATAGTTCCCCCTCATGTAGAAAAGTATCCTTTCTGAGCCTGCCTAATACCTTGATCACCTGCAACGGCTCATCCTAGTATTTGTTCGCCACCATCTTTTTGTACATTATGTCAGCTAAATCCAACGTGATAGCGACTATTGGCAGCTGGGAAAGACAATCCGCATTTTGATGTTTTTCTCCCAGATGATGTATAATCTTGAAATCATACGCCTGGAGCTTCAGTGCCCAACATGCGAGACATCCTTCCAGTTCATGCAGATTCTGCAGCCAGCGCAAGTAATCATGGTCCATCACTACTTGGAATCTTACCCCATGTAGATATACCCAAAACTGTTTGTAAGTGTATATCACCACTAAACACTCCCATTCAGTCGCAGTGTAGTTTTGTTCATGACAGTTCAGGCTTTGACTACAAAATGTGACAGGATACTCCATGCTGACATCATCCTTCTGGGATAATACTGCCCCTATAGTGGAGAGGTATGCGTCTGTTTGTATTGTGAAATGTTTGTCAAAGTTGGGATATTGCAAAATGGGTGCACTTGCTAACGCGGTTTGCAACACATCAAAGTGTTCTGTCATCATTCCGTCCAATTGAAAGAAGCGTTTTCTTTAACAACTCAAAAAGCAGGGTTCTGATACAACTGAAATTGGGAATGAACTGTTGGTGGTACCTAACCATCCCCAGAAACACTTGAATATCCCGCTTATTACCTGGGCGAGTCATCTTGCTTATTGCTTCCACCTTAGCCAACTGTGGTTTAAGTCTGTTTTAATCCACAACGAGCCTGAGGTATTCTAATTGTTCTTTAAAGAATTGGCACTTCCAAGGCTTAATTTTGATATTAGCAGCAGCGAAACACCAAAACACATGTTTCAAATTGTAAGTCCTGGGGACCAGCCCCTGCAATAGGATAGGGAGCAACACCCCTTTCAGACAAAAAGGGGCCAAAGGCCCAAGTGGACCCCCTGTCGCAGTTGAGCAACTTGGCGCATGTGGTAGATGAGCGCTGGATGACTGCACTTCCCCCTAAAGACAACCAGGTTTCTCCTCTCCCCCCTCCTCACCCTGGTAATACTAATAGAGGGGGCCTGCCAGGAGATTAGGCAAACCAGGGTCCATGAGCAGGCCCCTGGGACCCCTCACTCACCAGGGAAAACATGCTGAAATTTTGAGGAAATAGTCAATACTAATATCGGAGCCCAGTCTGCAAATTCTGGGCTGGAGGAGCCAGTCTGGACTGGCCAGGGCCAAAAATCATATCAGCACATGATTTGGGTTTTGAACCAGGTTGCAAGCACCTTTGACCAGTTGCCCCTACTCCCCAGGACGGATCTGGGAAGTTCAGATCACGCAATTAGTCATATTGGGAGTTTGGACCAGGTTGCAAACAACCCAGCACCAAAGTCACAGCCCCCGGGATAAATCCAGGGAATCCAGACCATGTGAACAGGCTGACTCGAATGGTCAGGGCCCAGATTGGTACCATCGACCTGGTTTGGCCCCAAAAATTTGAAGAAATCTGCAAAAGTTTTTTTGATTTTTGCCAAGATTTTGGACATCACCCTGCCTTCCTCCCCACCAGCCAACCAAATTCCATCACTGATCCCTAATCACTCAATCCCTCAGCATTCCCACTATTCGATTCTCCCCATACTTAAGGCAACTGCCCTGTCAAGGGGCAGTTGTCAGTTCATTCTTTAAACTTCCCGCGCTTTGCGCTAAATAAAACCTGAATACCCCAAACGCCTTGCTGCAGACTCCACCTGGTTATTCTTTCAAAATTTCGCCAATCAATATGGCGAAGTGTGCCACTATCCAAATAATCATCCCAATGATCGCCGACTGGGCCATCACGTTGCTTGACCCTGCCACGCAGCAGCGGATCAAATCTGCCATAAACCGCATCACCCCCAATGACAGAGTTGATTCTCTGTCCATTTTTGCATACCCATCTAACATAAATTTGTCCGTTCTCTCCACCGCTGAAATCTCTGAGACTACCCCCCTGTTGGAGCATCAGGGCGCCCCTGCCCTAGTGCTCACGAACTTGGCCCCCACACCTGGCTCATCCATCACTGGTCCCACCCACCTGAGGGCTCTGGAGCACCCCGCCCAATGGGAGCTCAGCCCTAACGCTCACCGCAGGTCTGTTTCCCTTTCTGTCAGCACTCCTGCCCACGCGGTGGGCCCTGTGTTGCCCCTCGCTGGCATGCAAACTCACCTATTCAAAATGAAGGCCAGCAACTGCAAACCCTGGAGGAGTCGTCGTCCTCCCCACCTCTCCCACCCTTGGGGGTTGCCCCTGCAAGACTTGCGGTTGCCCCATTGCAACCATCTGGTTTGCCTTGGGGGCCTTTGGTACATTAATGAACCTTTACTTTATTCACATCCCCCATAGATCTCCCTTTCTTCTAGTAGCTCAGACCACTGTGCCCTTGGCATTCTGGGCTCTCCACTGGGTGCTCACACACCCTGACTGGGAGCCCAGTCTAATTCTCATCAGCCGCATCCATGACACAAATGGGCAAGGTGCTCTGTAAACATCCGTGAGAACACATTGATATCATCGAGGTAAACTAAGATGCTGGACAGCTTTAGATCACCTAAGATCATATCCATGACATGCTGGAACGTAGCCAGGGCGTTTCACAGCCCTTGTGGCATGTGAGTTGGCTGGAATAACCCTCTCTAAATGATGATAGCGCATTTCTCCCATTCCGCTGATTGCAATTTGATCTGCCAGTACCCTGAGATCAGATCCATGGCAGAAAATTAATTTGCCCCACCCAATCGGTCCAATGCATCATCAATCTGCGGAAGAGGGTAAGAATCATTCTTTGTTACATTACTGAGTTTGCAATAGTCAATAACCACTTGATTTGAGCCATCTTTTTTCTTTACAATGAGCACTGGTGATGCCCACAGACTGTTTGATGGCTCCAGAATTCCTTGATTGATAAGTTTATCCACCTCGTTGGAGACAACCTCTTTCACTGCTTTTGAACATCTAATAGGTCACGATCAAATGGGAGGGTGATCCCCCATATCTATCTGATGTACCACCCCTTAAGTGCACCCCAAATTATGATCATCATGCACAAAAGTATCTCGAAACTTTTAAAATAACGCCATCGCCTTATCTTGCTGTTCCACCAATAATCCAGTAAGCGCTTCACGTGGAACCATGGTCAATATGCTAAATTAGGAGCTTGTTGGTAGTCCGAGATCCTTCCATGAGCCAAAATCATAAATATGGCGAACTTCCTCTATATTAACTAAGTGTAGGTAAGTCACCACTTGGTGCTGCTAGATCATCATTTTTTCCTTCTGTAAATTTGCTAACAACACTTTAACCTCCCCATTCCCAAGTATCCCTGGAGCCACATATGGTTCAAGCTGTGAATGCTGGTGAGGAGCCATGATTTCTCCATAAAGCCCTTTAGGGGCATCAATTTCAAGATCTGTCCCTACTATGCACTGGTGTCCAGATGGTAGGCTCAAAGTGCTTGCTGCCTGAAGCTGGATCCCTTTGTACTCATAAATCTGGTTGCGGAGGGCCCTAGTCCATCACTTCAGTCATTGATAATGAACAGGAATCACTCTATCACTGTACGCTAGATTGATTTGACTAGAACAGAACAGATCTGTTGGAATTCCACAAGAGGTAAAATAAACAGGGATCTGTTGTCCTAAAATATTAAGAGTTTCCTCCACCATATTTATCACAACACCAAAATTCCTCACAAATGCTGCGCCAATTAAAATGTCATAGTTTTTATTTGGCAAAACCACCGCCAGAGCAGAATCCTGAACTGACCCAAATTTAAAGGCAACACGCTATATGTTCCTTTAGACACAGTGCTATGCATCCCCGCGGTCCCATATACTACTCAATGGTCCACATCCAGTTTCAACAGAATCTTAGCCACCAACAAGGTAGAGACTATGTTCACAGGGGCTCTCATGTCTATGATAGTGCAGATTTTTGTGTTTTGAACGAAAATGTCACAGTAAGTGCATTTCAAGTAAGAAGAACCATCAATGTTTATTACATGTACGTCCAAGGGCTTTGTGTTACTCAAAAAGGAGGAAATACCCTTGCTGACCTGAGGATACTCACTAGCAATTTTCTCCACTGGAATGGCTACGTTAACCCCTACTAAAGGGGAAGCGTCCATCAAGGGATCTGCGTTACTTGTGCCAGTCTGTTCCAGGATCTGCCATGCATATGGCTTCTGTACGTCCTGGTGGAACTCAAGGCTTGGGGGTGAGCTTTTACTCTCAGAAATGGAAGCAGGGGTATCTGACAGAAGCTGTTGGTATAACTAAATCATCCTATTAAGTTCCAAATCCTATCCAAAAAGATGCTTGGGAATCATTAGGGGCAAGTGAATTGGACTTAGCGGAGGTAGAGCGCCCCTTCTTTACTCCTCTCATGCTTTTCCCTGCTCGATTTCCTCAGTTGGCATCGCATACACTTGTGGTTTACTAGGGCAATTGCCCACATAATGCCATCTTCGTCCACACTGGAAGCAAGTGTTTATAAAAGGTTCACATATATAGCTTGCAGTGGAAGGGCCAGTGCAAAAGTTGACAGTAGGGTTCCAAGGTCATGGACGAACTGGCAGAGTGTACATAGGCCAAAAAGGGTTTGCAGATTTGTATGATGGATGAATACGTTCCAGAAGTTGATAGCTTGGTCGCTGCAGCCCATATCCTGAAGAGTTTGGTGCGTAGACAGCAGAGGTTTTTCAGGCTACATTAGGGGCGCTGATCGTGGTGGAGAGTCAACGTAAGGTATTCATAATTCAAATAAGTCCTGCATTTTTGTCCAAAATGTGAGACATAGAGTTATATAGTTCCTTATATGGTTTGATGGCCGCCGTTATCACTATACTGACATCCTCAGTGGATAAAATGTTAGCTCTGAGTAGTACATGTGCTTCCACCGAGAAATAATCAGAGAATTCAAACAGGGTCTTGTTTTATTGAAACTGTATAGTCAGGAAGTCAACCTTCTGTTGGGCCATCATGGTCACACCCCTGAACAGCCAGAGAACAATTGCTTTAACTTCTTTGTAGAATACCAAGCTATTTGGAAGATAGCAGGTAACTTGGTCAGTGCTTTCCACATCTAGAGCAGACAGCAATAGTTGCTTTCCACCAATCAGAAGCCGTTCCACAGTGAATTTGAATCACTTAAAGTAACTATGTAGATTACTGTCATGACTGAAAGAAGGTAATTTTTAATTCTCACAGCTTCGCCTTGCTCCAGGATCCTGCTGCAAGGATCAGGCGAATTGGTTCTGGAGTGACTAAGGTAACCACCCCTTTGTGAGCTATCATATAGTCATCTGGATGGGCTTGAATTTGTCAAAATAGACTTGGAAGAAGTAGTGTCACGCGGGGGGTCCATTCCAATGCCTGAGGTATATTTGTTAGCTGATCCATAGCACTCTTCCCCAAATCGCCACTAACTGCACCACTCCCCCTGGCTCCTGCATGCTCCACAAAATGTTCGTTGATTAACTGTTCCACTCTAACTGAATAGCATCTACACCGTCCATCCTGGAATTCCTGTTGCAGTGTCGCATACTGATATTGCAACTCCTGATGATATTCCCACTCAAAGTGCAATTTATGCTCCACTGCTTGTAGTTGCTAGAGGAAATCTTAAATTATGTTCTGCATGTGGGCATGCTGTCGACTAGCATTACTTGCTTGTTGATTAGCATCATGAATTTGGTTAAGGAGGGTGGCTTGTTCCCATACCAATTCCTCATTGGCCCATTGAAGGGTATCAAGCCATTCTTACATGTCCACATACTCTCTTGTCTCACCAATTAGAAGAGGGAAGACTTGATGGCTCTCAGCCTGACTAACAGCTTCCAGTTGTGTGAACTTAAGATTAGCTGGAGATATTTGGGGGATGTTGACAAAAGGATAAGTGCATTATTTGTCATTTGATGGCTACTCCATTCAATATGAAGTTGGTTTACTTCAGCTGATACAAAACCAACTTGATCCGCCACTTGCCATTCCATCAGTGTTATTTTCTCCTTAAGCTGAGCAATCACAGCTTTGAGCATTTCCGCCCATTCAGCTAAATCCATCATAAAGTGCTCATTATTGTTTCCCAACATTGTTACATCCTGAATCCATTCTTTCAATAGGCCATGCCGATCCAACAGTTCTTCTATTACCTGAGATAACTCAAGATTTAACTGTGGTACCAACATGTCCAATTGATGGCGGATGTTCTCAACACAATGGTCCACTTGTACCAGCACCCCCTGTACCTCCAAAAAAGAGCAATTGAGGCAGTCAAGCAGGAGGCAAGTATCATTTTGCTGTGCTCAAGAAAACTGCATTATGTCTCCAATCTCTATATTGTGGCGAGCCAGCACACACAGTAGCTGGCGAATAGATGGTTGCACATAAGTGACTAGATACTCCTTGATTCCGTGGATACCAAGGCGGCAAGCCAACCCCATTGTAGTCACATCCAGATAGGACATGTACATGGCATAGCGATTCACTTGGTCTTGTTGGTTATAAAACAAACTTAAGGCATACTCCCCCACCTCATCTTTTTAATATTTATATCCGCACAACAGACACTCCATAATATTCTGCAGCTTCTGAGGGGTCACACTTATGGAGCATCCATGTTGATCAGCCATCAGCTCAGGGCAGTTTTCTAGTTGAAGATTGATCATAACTTCATCATTACCCTGTTTGGTTACAGTGAATAATATTGGTTCATTATTAGGTGCCTCCCGTGCTTCTTCTGCATAATGTGCATGGAATCCAATTGAATTGTGTCTTAACAAATGAGGGCTCATTATCATATCTTGGCGTTGAAAAGCTACAGTTGACCAGTGGCCCCCTGTAGTGAGCGCCACTACTAATTCTTAGCGTAGAGTCTTGATTCCACCAAGTCAGTTTGCACAGGGTATTAGCCACTGAGCAACCAAATCAGACAGTATGAAGGTTGCTAGTTTTAAAAAAAACTTGATAAACTATATATGGAGCTATCACCCCTTATTTCGACCTTTATTATTTTACTACTTTGCAGACTTATCTGCCACAACCTAATTACATAAAGAAGGCCCCCTTTTAATCCTCCATGTGACTCTTTTATATATCAGTTCCCAAGCCAGATGCATCCTTGGCTTGGTAGTCTTCTATTCATTTTCCTTTTACTAGAAGCTCTCATTTATATCAAATTTCAGCGTAATTCCCCTTGATTCGCTGATTAGTCAATATTTCAATCAAGTTTTCTTGTGTACCTTTTTTGTCAGTCTTAAGACTTGTCTTGATTCCCCCTCTGATCTGCCAGTATGGTTAGCATATTGTCCAGTCATATCAACTTCCTGACAGTGATCCAGTATCAAGAATGACCATAACTCTGACTTTCTAAATAACAACTTCTACCTTTGTGATGGTTTTGCCAAAGCTGAATGATGATCAAGGAATTACTTAGGACTTAAGGTAGCATTAAGCTTTTAAGCGGTCTTATGGTATTGTTTTTTTTTTTAGTACTAGATGGTCCCAACCCAAGGGGGGGGGATTCATCGATGTGTCTTATGGTATTGTTTCTTGATACATAGTAAGTTGTAAACATGCCAATTGGTCAAACTATTAAGGTAAAAAATGATCACCATCATTAGCGGTATCTATTACTTCAGGACATCCCAAAACTTGGCTGAGGTAAGTTCCATCTGGGACCATGACTTTGTGTATATTTTTAGAAATCAGAAGACTGAGTATCTCATTCTCTGCAAGTGCCGCTAAAGCATAGTATTCAACATCTTTGTAACTTAACTATAAAGGCTCCCAAGACCTTGCACATTAACTTGGCATATACAAACCTGCATTGGAAGAGAGTTGCTTCAATTGAATGGCAAAAAAATAAGTGTTAAGGTGATGGGAATTGTAATTGAATTTGTTAAATTCTTGTTAATGTAATGGCATGGTTGCAACTTTGAAAATAACCCATCTTAAAAGAGGTTTTATACAGTGGCTAATACTCTGCATGGCCTCTAGACACCTGTATGGACCCAATGAGTATGCATTTACTGGCGTATGCTCTTAAGCATCCCCATTGGTGACCAGTGCTAAGGTTGAGGTGCAGGGGGTTTGCAAGCCCAGATTGCCCGCCAAATTGACCTCTCTCCTTCTGAAGTCTAGAGTATACAGCTTCTAATATGTCTTTGTAGATATAACATCTGCACAATTCAATCTGTGGTGTTTGCCAACCTGGGTTTTAAACTAAAAAAATCAAATAAATGATAATTAATTAATATTGAGTTAAATGGTAGTCTATTAAGATATGGCCTATTTGGCTAGGGACTCCTCAAATGGTGGGAACGCAGAAAGAGAATATTAGAAACAGTATAAAATTCTACCTTGCGAGCTTTGAAATAGGGACTTCTGGAATATAAATGAAATAAAAAAGATAAAAATATTAATATAATCTAGGCGTAGAAGCCTAAACAATTCCCATATTATTTTGGCAGGAGCAAGGCTTATATTACCACAATCTATATCAATAAATTATAATATGCCACAGTTTGTTGATTCAAAAGGCAGAATGAAACCATCATTTCTAAAATCTTGATTTTGTATAAATTAATGAACGAAATTCTTTTTCATTGCAGTAGCCCCCTCAGATTCTTCTTCAAAGGTGTTCTCTATACTAGTTAGATGGGGAAACTGAAGAGGGGGTTTTAGCACCTCAGATTTTTCAGCAATAGGGATACTTGTCCCTAAGCTGACATGTCTTTTCCATGATATCTAACTTTGGATTTCTTCTTTTAGCAAAAACTCTCAAGACGTCCAATCTTGTTGCAATAGTTGCACTTTGGACGTTTGGTTGGTTTTACCTTAGGATTCTAAATAGTTAGAACTAGGGTTTTAGAAGTAACCTTGAAAAGTCTTAAGTTTAGAAAGATCAGTTACGTCTAACAGGGCTTCCTTTATGTTGTGATTTTCTGAAGTAAAATTTTACCAAAAGTGATGTACATAGTCAAAAAATGATTTGGAGCCAACTTAGTCATAATGGCAGCTACTGCATCGTTGAGGATGAGCATCTTGGAGGTTAGCAAGGTCTGATATTCAATGTATAATCAAATTAGCAAAAGTGGCAACAGATTTTCCTTTATGCATACTGATATACATGAACGCCTGCTTTTTCATGATCAAACTCTGTTTGACCAAGTTTGTCAATAAGAGCTTCCTTTGCCTAAAACCAAGCACTGAAAATGTCCATATGTAGAGCTATAACTTCTTGGGCCATATGACTAAAACAGGAGAGGATGTGTCTAACTTTCTGATAGTTGGTCACTCCTTCCATCACCAATTTGTAGACATACAGAAATGAGGCAATGCCACATTTGCCATGTGTAAACTCATTTTCAAAAGTAGGTTTAAATGTATAGGTTCACAACTGTTAAGGGCATGGATGGCAGGAGTATTGCACCCAGTGATTTCAGATTGATATCCAATTGATCCAATGAATGAGAAAGTTGGTTAATTTGCTCTAATATAGGTTTTAGTCAAGATTTCATAGCTTTGGGAGACACCCAAGCACTAAATTCACAAAGGTAAATTATGGTTTCAAGTGCAATATTGTTAGTTACAAGGTTTTCTAATTAACGTTCAAGCTCTCTAACCTTAAATCAAATGTTAGATTGCAAAGAACTCAATTTTTAGTTGTTAGATAATACCTCTATTAGCTTGAGCTCTTTTGACAACAATACAATGGTAAATGATTGATTAATTGGCTATTTGAAGATGCCAGGATGGACAACTTGAATTGTAACTTAGCCTCCTCTAGAGGCTTAGAGGTTTCAAGAAATTCTTGTGACCGGATAAATAGCTTTATTTCTAGAGGATCAGACTTTAAACTAAAAATAAATATGAATTAAAAATACTTTATTAAAAAAAAGTTAGTACTATTTAAAGTACCAAGGAAAAATCAGGAGTGTGATAAGTAATAGGCAAATACCACGTGTGAGAGAAAAGGGGATTCAGGAATTCAGGAGTCAATGACACAGTCCAGGTTCAAAGTTTAAGTAGATTAGGATTCCTTATTGAAGGTTGGACTGTGATCAGATAATGGTGACACAGTTAATTGGTTTCCATTATCTGTTATTAGAAAACTAATTAGTGATAAGGCATAATATATGGTGTGAGGTGGTTAATGAGGTGAGTAGAGGAGTAAAACACTTTTACATCCTCAATCCTAATATCAGGATGATAGTAACTTGGCTCAGGCATTTTTTATAACTGCTTAGCCAGTGGAGCACTAATGGAGCAATTTATCTAGAGTTTGTTAAGTTATAAATTTTTAATTTTATTTGATGTACGCCAACCAGGGGATGGACAGTACTGAAGTTCAAAACCCAAAATAATATAAAAAATCTAATTGAAAGAATGACTAGGAAGATAAAACAAAAACACCAAAACCAGGCGGGGAGCAGAAACTGCTAACCCACCATGGCTGAGGGCAAGGGGGGTTCAGGCGGTTTGTCTGAAGATGAGTTTGCCCCAATTATGTCATATTGGTTGGAGAGACAGATTAAAGTGGAGAGACAGGGTGTTGGTGCATCAGCATAGTTTAGGTGGATGGCATTGTAGTATGAGTTCTCCACCTCCTCATCAAGCCTAGCATGGTAGAAAGCTTCAATAAATTCTGCTAAATGAAGTTCAGCTTTAATGCATGATTTGGGGAGCTGGGAAAAATCAGAGACACTCTGGAGGGTGATTTTAGCAGATAGGTTAAAATCTGCTAGTTTAGAAACATTCATGATGGCAGCTTTGGCATCATCAAGTAATTTAGAAATATTGCTGCAGGGAGATTTGGGGAAACCAGTGGGGAATTAGAGTGTGGGAAACCCAAGATGGTATTGAGCCACTGATCTGGCCACTGCTTTGCATAGGTTTGGGCACTGGGGAGAGGCCACTGCAGCTAAGCCAAGCTGGTGGTCACTTTGGTAGGGGACAGCATTGGGTTTAGGAGTGAAACGTTTGGTGGGTGGGATATAATAAAAATAAGAGAGGGAAAAATTTGGCCTGACCATAATCAAACTGGCCAAGAGGTTGACCAGTTTGCCCACTCATAATAACTTTACCTGATTTATCAATCTCAGCCAATAGGTCACATGAATTCTGGTTTACAGGAATAGTGGCATTAGAAGTTAGGTGGGTGGTAGTGGGTGAATGGGTTGCTTGGGAGCAAATAGTGGTCTAAGCCTTTCTCTGATTGGTGGGAGTAGAATTGGGTGGTTTAATGTGGGTAGTTGATTTGGTGGGGGCCAATTTCCCACTCTGGCCCATCAAATGAGATGTTGGGTGGTAGGGGCAGCAAAATGCCCCAATCAGAACCTTCTGCATGTGGCTCCAAAGCTGCATCAGAGGAAGTGGCTTGGGAGCAGGATTTTTTAGAATGGTTGAGTCCAAAACAGAGAGACAAATTTGGTGACCATTACACTCAAGCCCAAAAAAAGTGCTCAGGCGCTGCTGCAATATGAGCATGGGGGGAATTTAGTGGGCTATGGCAGGATGGTGTGGGATAATGGTAGCAGTTGTGCAAGGGGCAGCAAGGCGCTCTGCACCGGAGGGAACAGCAAAGATGAGGTTGGGCTGAGATTCATATGCCAGAAGCCCCGCCATCAGCTGATTGTACAAAACTTGGGGTGGGAGGTGGGAAGGGAGGGATGCAAAGGATACCACCATTGTGGTATCTGTAGGCAGGCGAGTTCAGGTAGTAGGGATGGAAGCATTTTTAAATATAAAGGGAGTAGAAGCCGCTGCTGCAGCGGCCTCCTCTGTCTGGAAACCAATATCAAAATAGCCCTCAAAAAGGCGAAAATTGATAAAGCCAGCTGGCACAAATGTAGCAGTGGCCAATTCGCTAATTGCCTTATCTGCATATGGGAATAAACGCCCAAAGTCAACTCAGAGGCAAAAGTGGATTGTGGATCAAGGGAGGGCGAGAGGATGGGGGTGAGAAGGGTGGATACACGCCGAGTGGAGTGCTAAATCTCATGGTGGGATAAAATGGCTGGATGAAGATGTCATGCTATTTGACCCCATGCAAATGCATTTGCCCACAAGGCAGAAAATGTTAGGTGGTGGAGCACCGCCACCCCATATTGGAGCATCAGGTGGCTGATCCATGGACATATCATAAAAGAGTGTGGCCAGGTGGCGGTGTTAAATTTAAACTTTTATTGAATAAAATCGCTCAAAAGTGAACTTGAGTGGAAAGAAAAGCTTTAGTTTTTTAAGTTATAAACTTGGCATTATTATGGGAAATTGCTTAGTGCTTAAAAATTAAGAAGTATCAGTGATTTTGGGCATTAGGCCCAATAAAAATCCTAAGATAAATTAGTATAATAATGATCTTTAACCCCAATTAAATAACAAATAGTAATTATAAATAGGTGTTGATAATAATAACAGTAAATTTGACATCAATTAAAATAATTAATAATTTAACCCCAAAGTCTAGGCTTCACTTGAATTAAGACAAAGTCTGACAACCTCCCTGACACGCTTAATGAGATCCTCCTTGATCTTCTTAAATCATGAATCACTAGATTAATGAGACCCTTGAGACTGTAGATCAGCCTTAACCTGCTCACAAGGATCCTCAACTTGATCCAGGCATTTGTAAACATCTTTTAACATATTTCCACTTCATTAGTGCTATTGACACCTTGTAACTCCTTCTTGCATTCATAAATCAATGGGACAAATATATAACATTTTCATTGAAAGCCTTCATCTTCAACTTTTTCTTGATTAGTGCATTCTTAGTCTTTAAGGAGGTAATCAATTCATAAGTGTCTTAAAGATGATGATTCTCAAGTTCTCCAGGGTGTGATAATGCCTGGGCTAGTTGTTGTTCCAGAGCAACTAAACGATAATCTTCATATTGTTAGGAGGTAAGTGCTTGGGACAACATTTCACTTTAAGTTTAAATTCATGCTTAGTAAGTTGTTTAGCAAACTCTTAATGAAAAGTTATGTTTTGGCAGCAAACTTGTCTAACTTATTGTTGAATATCTTTGAGGTTTGTTGTGCCCGTTAGAGCACATTGTGGAATATCTTCATAACTTCTTATTTATACTTAACAATACCTAAAACAATCATAGTAAGTCACTATGAAGTTAAGTGATGAATCTTTGGTTCTTTTCTACTCCAGATGTCATGTTTCCAACATGACTTGACGCCAAGTTATAAAGGTTATTAAAATTAAGTTTCAGGGCATCATGGTTTTCTATGTGGCACAACAGCTCTTAATGATGAACTCTTAAAAGAAGTACCATATGTAACAAGGCTGGGTGGGAATATTTTGGATATACGTGGTCAGATTAGAAA
Source organism: Massospora cicadina (assembly GCA_022478985.1). Taxonomy (NCBI): domain Eukaryota; kingdom Fungi; phylum Entomophthoromycota; class Entomophthoromycetes; order Entomophthorales; family Entomophthoraceae; genus Massospora; species Massospora cicadina. Next base: position 2,864 of record JAKSZP010010914.1, on the reverse strand, counting down.
GTTGATTGTAGGTATCTGGGATAGTTCTAGTTTTATAGAGGAACATCAAACAATAATCAAAAGAGTAACATCTCTTTTAGAATGTAGTGTCTTCAGGGCTCAGTATGCCATGGGTTAATTTTCTAAAAATTCAGTGGAAGGCTAGTAATCTGATGTTATTCTGGTATCACAATACATCTGTATTGTCATTCTTTAAACATGATAGCAGAAGAGATGTGCATCTTGTCATCCTTCTCATTATTCCCATACTTGAACCATCCAGTAATGCTAAAGATAGGTGCATCTTCTATCTCAATTGTTGATAATTATAAATGTAGTGTGCAGGGCCCCTGAAGTGAGCACCACTTGTTGGCTTCCTTACTAGGGTGCTGCTTGCAAATGCTTAGCCTCAGGATTTCAACAATATTAATATTTATGAAAGTTTTAAAACTTGGCAGCTATCTAAAATTTGAAACCAAAAGGTAACCAAAAATAGATATGGCAATTGACAAAGAAGATGGATATGATAAACAATAATTTATTTCCAAATAGAGAGGTGGTTTTATTCCCTTTTTGAACAAGGAAAAACATAGAAGTTACCTAGGGTCAGGCTATGATCGTGAGACTTTCCAACTATATAGGGATTATTACTAAATATGGTTAATAGGGGAAACACAGATAACCAGGTGACAAAATTGTGTGAATGTTGCAATGATTTATTATTGTCATGAGGATCTTGATCTGGCAAGGTCTTTGGATTTTTGCCATTGTACCTGATGATTTTTGTGTTGATCTATTAAATTTGAAGTAAGGTTTTATAGTAATTATCATTTCAACTTTGATCCAAAGTCATATTCAAACTAACACATTTTATAATCCAGGCTACTGTATTTTGAATCAAGAGAAGCAATTTTTGATTCTGAGGTAATAGATCAATTTTAGCTCCTAAGTAATTTCACTAATACAACTGAGCGGTCATCAGTTGGTCAGTCAATCAAATGATCTAACATTAAGTAGGTATCAAATTTATCTCATCTAATCAGTCAGCTCAGTGGTAATTTCATTTTAGTCTATTTGGCTATTGTCTGGCTTCTGATAGACTGGGAAATTTTTTCACCCCTTGGAACCCCCTTTTAGGTCTACAAAAGAGGCTAGTTTTCTATTAGGTGGCATAAGTAAATTTAGGTTAGTGTGGGGAGAACTTTAGAGCTAAATTTTTATTCTTCCAAGATATCTCTTTAAAAATTTAGAACAAACCAAACAAATTACTCTTGGTTTAATCTTTTTTTTTAGTACTAGATGGTCTCTTGGTTTAATCTTCTTAACAGGACAAACATATAACTGTCTGACATAAATAATTAGATATAAACTCTTAAAGGTTCATTTTAAGATTTCATTATGTTTTATAAGTGAAAATTTGAAATAAATTTTTATAGCTTAATTAGATTTACTCACAGAATTTATATATTTTTATAAAAACTTATTATATGAGCAACAGAGCATTTTAACATGAAACAATCATACTATTGATAATCTCCCAAAATAATAATTTTAGTATACTTTCATAATCATGAGAAAGAATAAAAGTAAATAAATATAATATTCAGTTTTATTTAATTATAGCATAAACTAGATCAATAGTTTACTGTTTCAATATCTTTACTATAGCTCATAATAATTTATTATCATTTCATAATAAATACTAGCTTAAAATCTCCATATATTATTTCTCAAAGGTGTTTTTTGTCATATGAAATATCTCCCTTAATACTGTATCAAAATTGATGTTTGATACGCCATTTTGAAGATTATTTTTCCCTCTAATGATGAAAAATAAGTAAATATCTTAAAATTAATGTTTTCATTAAAAAATTATATTTTAAAACTTACATCTACTTAAAACAATTTACTGATGAACTGAAATATGACTGACATCTGAAACCTTGAGTCTGTAAGTTCAATCAATTTAGGTGAGTGGGTGAGAACTGGCAAATATCAAATCTGAAACTAATCAAGATAAATTCAATCTACTTGGATGAGTGGGTGAGAATTGGGTCAGAGAATTCCATTTTTGTTGTTTTGAAGTGGGAGATGTGGGGTTGGAATTTCGCCAGCACTAGAATAAGGTCAATGTGAATAATATTAAATAATTTACCAAATTACTCACCCAAAATTAAACAAAATCAGTTGGAGTTTCAAGTAGATAATTAGTAAATTTAGGATAACCAGCCTACCAGCCATGAGGCAACAGCAGAGCTGTTAGTTCGAGTGGCTCAAGCATAGTACTGGCACAGCCTTTAGGCTGTCAGTGCAAGCTCATAGACCTGAGCAACGCAGGGTAACTCTTCTTCTCTATTCTTGTACGTTATAAACTTTATTTTCTATTTAAAATAAAGATATTTCTTATTTTACAAATAACAGTTAACAATTGCTGCAGCAATAGTTACTTTGTACTATACTTATTTATTTGGGGAAGGTCAACCAGGGGACAAGCACTTCTGATATAGTGATAAAACTGATGAAATTTGATAAATAGAGACACCCCAGAGGGTTCAAGGCCCCTCTTGTTGTCTCCATGATCACCAAGATTAGGATGGTAGGGAAGGGGAGTTATGCTGGCTTATTATTGGATGCAGCATGTGTGAAGGAAAGGATCAACTTTTAGGAACCATATGGGGAACCATGTGTTGATTGCTCTTCTGTTATGGGGGGTCATATGTCCAAACAGCCATGCTTGGAAGTGTTCCAATATATGGCTGTGGAAGCGATGAATGGCTTCTTGGATTGTTGGCACTGCCCCTGTGATCAATTCCAGTACCATTGTGTATATCGTCCATAGTGCTATTGCTACTAATAGCGCCCTGAGAGATGGGTGGATAGGAGAG
>JAKSZP010010913.1:0-84490 GCA_022478985.1 Massospora cicadina | reverse complement strand
ATACACTGCATTATATCCGGTATAAATTCCCTGAGACTGCCAAACGCCTTGCTTCTACTCTCCAGCTGAAGGAGTCCTCGCTCTTCCCCCCAACTTGGGTGGAACTTTAACTAAAGTGGAGGTCGTTGTTAATGAATTGCAGATTAAGGCTATTCTCAACACTGGGTCACCTGTGAACGTTGTGTCATCCAAACTTATAGAAAATTAAGCTGGCCTCTGACCTCGACTATACACAAGAGTTTGGAATAGCGGGACCAAACAACACTTGCGCCATTGGGTCCTACTCATCTTTACTCATCCGATTTGGGAAACTTCTCTTCTCAGCCCCTGCAGTGGCTTTGGCCAACAATACCTATGATCTACTCATAGGTACCCAGTTCATGCTCAAATATGAAGGGGTTATTGACTTTAAGCAGGGTATCTCTCCTTGCTTAACTATGAGGTTCTTCTGATTCTGACAAATGATGAGCTTAAAAAAATTATGATTGCACCTTTAAGTTCTCCTCTTCCGCCTTATCATTAAAATACATCACGACAGGGTGGCATACAAAAATGAGCTTTCATCAGTGGACGCCCTCGATGGTATCCCTTTCTATGCTTCAAAAGAGTAGATAAAGAGTGTGAACAACGGGTAGTCAATACTAAGATTACCCTACGAATCTACCCTATCCCTCGCATCAATGAAGCTCTGGCCCAACTCTCTGGGTCTAAATACTTCTCCGCCATGGACTTGGCTAGCTGGTGTTGGATGATGGACCTTTCTCCACAGGATCAGGAGAAGTGCACCCTTATCTGCAGTGAGGGTTTGTTACAACCCACTCAGCTACCTCAGGGGTATATAATGCACCTGCTACTTTTCAGCAGGCAATGATCACATTCTCAAGGAAATTAAGCTGAGCTGTGTGATAGTCTACCTTGATGACATCACAGTTTTCTCCAAAACATCAAAAGAGCATCTCAGGCGCCTAAAGGAAGTGTTTTAATTCTTGCGGGAAGCCAACATAAAGCTGAATCCCTCTTAATGTACTTTTTTCCAAAATAAGTTAGATTTCCTTGTGCACGCCATCTCATAAGATGAGATACAACCTCTACAAGATAAAGTCGAAGCAATATCCAAGATGCCCGCGCCCAAAACCCTTCATGACATTCAGGTATTATTAGGCATGATGGGGTATTACCATCAGTTCATTCCCAAGTTCTCCCAGCTTAGTGAGCCCCTCATACGTCTCTTGGCTAAGGATACCACCTTCTATTGGGGTGCTGAACAAAAAACCACGTTTGAGACCATGAAGGTACTATTGCAAAAAAGGCCCATACTCCGCCACCCAGACTATGGCAAGCCTTTCATGTTGTTCACGGATGCCTCTGACTAAGCTGTTGGAGCTATCTTGGCTCATATGGATGAAAATGGATTTAATCATCCTTTGTCTTATTTCAGTAAGATGATTTCTAAAGCTGTACAAATTACAGTGTCACTGAAAAGGAGTTTTTCCATCTTGCTCGCTGTCAAATACTATCACCCTTTTATATATGGGACTTCCTTTAAAGTTATTACTTACCACGCATCCTTATTGTAACTAAAAATTATGAAGACCCCACTGGGCGGTTGGCTTTCTGGGCTCTAAAGCTCCAGCACTATAATATGACCATTGAACATCAAGCTGGAACGCTTCATATGAGCTTTGATGGGTTGAAATGGCTGCCTGTCCTACACCTTGACAATAGCGAAGCAGAGAGGTTGCATGACCTCCTCATGACTCCTGAGGCGTGGGCTGATGAATATGAGCCAGTAAAAAGATGCTAGCTGGCACTCCCGCAATACCAAAGTGGAGAGCTGGAAGTTATACAAGAAATTAGGAGTAAACTATTTGACCTATCTCTGGCCATCTGGGTGAGTATCTGTGATCATGGAGTCTCACGCTATCATGGGCCATGGAGAAATCCGAAAAACCTATGAGTGGGTTAAAGAGCGGTATTACTGGGAGGGCATTATGGAGACCATAGCTGAAGTCCTGGATGCTTGTCTGACCTGCAAAAAACAAACCAGATTCAAGACCATTATCAGTAACAACCTACAACGTCCCAACAAATCTTCCACACCATAAGTTTGGATGTGGTAGGTCCGCTCCCTCAGACTAGGGGCAATCGAAATATCTTGGTTGGAATAGATTATTTCACTAAATAAGTTGGAGCTGTGGCTCTCCCCGCTCAGTATGCAAATGCCACTACTACTTTATTGCATAAATATATCTTCACTGACATGGTTGCCCCCAGGTCCTCCTTTGTGACAATGGAAAAACTTCACTTTCAGAGTGGTAAAGCTTCTTGCCACCTCCATGGGGACACAACAACTTTTTTTCAGACCCCTAAAATCCATTCACTAATGGTGATGTAAAAAGAGTTAATGGGACCCTGGTCTCTATACTTCAGAAAATGGCCAGTTCAGACCCTCTCCACTGGGACCTCTACTCACCCAGTGCTCTCATGGCATTTTGTATTAGTTACTATCATATCCTTAAAATTTCCCCTTTCCTTGTGTTATATGGGCGTGAACATGGGGCGCCATCTTTATTGTCCAAAGCTATCTTAACTGAAATGACTGATCCTGAACAAGATTTGAAAAAGTTGGCCCAACACATTATCTAAATACAGTCTGAGGCTATGACTAACTTGGCAAAAACTTTCACTAAAGAAGGCCAAGCTGCCAATGAGAGCTGGGCCCCTCTTCCATCCTTCCAAATATTTGACTTGGTACTTTATTACCACAATTGGATCACTCCTAGGAATGAGAATCTCGTAAATCTGGGAAGGCCACTTTTAGGCACATATAAGTGAGGCGATGAATACTCCATCAAATTCCTTGCTTCTAGAGTCACCATCAACCTGGTCCATGGCCAGTTTTTACGCCTTTACTCCTCCCTTAACGCTATTGAAGGGGGTAATGTCGTACAATTGCAAGTCTAATGTGAGAAAAGGGTTTTTGACAAAGATGATTGTAAAATCGCTAGAAGGCTCTGGCCAATTCATGGTGGAATCCTTTGAATTGGGGCAATAATTCCATCAAAATTAATAAAACTTGGCCAAATAGTTCGAGTTTAGGTATCCAGAATATTCTGGTTCATTGGCGGAATCAAGGAAGCTCTTCAGGGTTCCTCCCCATCTTATCACTAATCTAATTCAAGCCATGATGTGGAGACTGGGCTCTTTTATAGGGTGGAGGGGGTCTTGAAAGGTGCATATATTTTCTCACATGGTGATTGGCTCAAATACATTAAAACATTACCTTGCGGCTTGTCCTACCTATTATTGACCCTCCATCAGCCCTTCCAATAAAGTGAGGCATGGTTTGAGAGCTTCAATAGGTCGAATGACCATATTTCCTAATTTGGCTCAAACCTAATAATGATTTGATGCATAAGCCATTCAAGTCCAAGGTGAGTTTAATTACTAAGCCATGACATTGTAAGAGGGTTCATTTTTGACCCAGTCAATATCACTAATAAACACTATAAAACTTAACATTCCTGTTTTTCATTTAAATATTATTCCATTTTTATTCCTTTAGTGGTATAAAATAACCTCATTTTTACTTTCGCAGCTAAGTGTTTTATACTCTTGTTGCTGCTAAATTGTTATATTCTGTGAAAACAGCACCAAGCAAGCGTTAACTCCCACCAGTATTTTAACAACCTCTCTAAGGTCATTAACCAAAGATGGGTTCTTGCTTTTGCTGTCAGGCCTAAAGAAAATGGCATTAAAATGGCTGAAGATCTGGCGGAAATAGGGTTAGAAAATCTGGGAAAGAACTAAATATAAATTAACTGAATTTGGCTGAGTTTAGTTTTTATTATTTTGCTGAAAGGCAAAAGCTTTTAAATTCATATCAGCCTTTGTTAACTTATCTCCCTTGATTTTCTCACTTTTGGTCGAATCATAGTTTTAAATTTAGTAAAAACAGCACCACTCATCGTCACCCTATTCAAATTACCCATGTCAATGTGTTTGATGCCCGCTGCCCCCCATGCAGGGCAGTGGTGAGCCACCTCCTAATGTTTTTCAGCTATTGCTAAAACGTTCTCTGGCTGGATTGGCTAGCCCTCCTAATTCTTCAGCACGCTATGTCCCACCTAAGGACTTAGCCTTACATCTCATCTGAATCCATGTGGTGCCACGCTGCCCCCTTGTGCTCCCCCAGAGCAACATGCAATTTTGGCCTTCATGTTGAATATGGCAAGTTGTTCCCCTATTCAGATGTAGCCATTATTGGATTAGCCCAGGCTGTTATGCAGCCTGCAGGCTTCATCAACTTCCACCCCTTCAAGGTTATTTTGTTATTGGCTTCTCAAGATAAGCTGATGCTGCAGTAGTAGCTACCATCCCCCTGGTGTTCCAGGGCACCCCCTCCCAACTACTCATACCTGGTTGCCCACTGATACCACTCTTGTGGTTCAGTTCGCAGGCCTCCTTACCCACCCACCACCCAAAATTTTAGTTAAGAAATTTATTGCTTAATTATCGGAATATGGTTCCAATCCCATGATATAATTCATGGTTCCCAATGGAGCCACATGCCTCACAGGCCCCCACACCTTTGCGACTATTCATCCAATATCAACAGAAATAGCCTCTCAATCTCCCCTTGCACCATTATCCCCTCTTCCCCAGACCATCCTTTTTGGGCTCAAGTGGATGGAGGGCGCACCATTTGTTCTACTTTGTTTTGAACTGGACCATTCAAAACGACGCTGCCCCTCCATCTCACAAGCTGTAGCACCCACGCCTGACTCTTTGCATGATGAACATTTAGCCAATCTAATAACATTTTTTGAATGGGGCACTATCCTTCCCCCCTCCCCCAAAGTAATAGCCACAGCAACCACCATATCAACCAACCAAAAATTAGCTCAACGAACCATTTCTCCTGAACCCACCAATCAGGAGCCAGAATGGACTAAAATAAGTTCTAAACCATCCTCCCATCCAAACGCAACAGATAACTCATATGCAAATAACCCGGTCAAATGCAACCAAAATCCATGTAATTATTTGGTTGAGGTTGATGAATTGGGAGAGCCTATCCCTGAATTCAAATGGGGTGGGCTCCCTCCATTCAAAATGCACCTCAATACTGATTATGTGGCCCAATTCCCAAAGCGCCATTATGTGCTTCGCCCTGATGCCACCACATTCAAAAGTGACCACCAACGAGCTGAAGAGGCATTTGTCTCCCCCAAATTTGCCCAACCCGTAAAGCCATTGCAAAATCAGTTGCAGTACTGGCTACAGGCCTGCCACCTCCTAACCTACCTAGTACCATGATTCTAAAACAGAATAAAAGACCATCTCTGATACTATCATGTGGCAAATTCAGCAGTAAAAAAAGTTGTGATGGTTGCAAAGTTTGGCCCAAAGACCTGCATTACCCAAAACAACCTTGAAAACATCGCCACCCTACCTAAAGTACGCCTTGAGGCTGAAAAAGCACTTACAGACTATATTTCCATCCTCCTCATCGCACACATTGAGTTGCATGCACCCATTTGTTATCTCAACCCCCATTTCCATGATGTGCCCACACCAATGCTATCATCTTTTTGCCACTACATGTACACAAAAGATGAGGAAGAAGAGCCCTACAATCCCCCTTCACCCACCACTATGGATTAGTAGCAGTTTCCACTTATGACTTGGTTGGTGTGTTTTGTTTGAATGTTGCATCAGTTTGAGTAAATCCATCTGCCTCGTTTTGACTTTATTTTATTTTTATTTTTAAGGTTAAGCTCATTTGAGAATTGATAATGTCTGTCCCCTGGTCAGCTTCATCATTTAAATAATTAGCTTTTGTTAATTATATTGAAACTATTTAAATCTCATCTTATATTGGTATCAAATCTGAGAATTGGCTTTGCTTTTCTCAGATACTAGATAATTTTAATCAATTATGAGTACTTTTTGCCTAAGTCTCCCCTTGTTTATAAGGACTTTATTAACTATTAAAATGTGGTTAGAATCTCTCAAGATGGCTGGAATCAGGTAAAGTTTCTGTATGCCCCCCTGTTGTATGTGAAACCAGCGCCTACTCTGGGAACTACTCTGCTGAGTCCACCACCTTTCATTTCGCCGATTTCCACTGTAGATTTAATTCATACTCCCTCAAATCTTAGGGACTCTTCTCCTTGATGATTCGTGTCAGTCTGGTCTGCGTTTTAATTCAAATAATTATTGAAACACACTGGTGATAACCTAAGACGTTGCTTTCTACTGTTTGGACATTTTCCCTCTTTTGGCACCTTTTACCTGGCGCTTTACCCTCTACAACCTCATGTGCTCAGTTTTCCATAAGTTTATCTAAAATGCCTAAATTTATTTGTCAGTTTCTTCTCTTTTTGGGTTGCTAGAGTTAGCCCAACTCCTCAGAGCTGTCCCTTTTTGATACTGTTCACCAGGCAAGCACTGTTGTAATCCCTCCTGGACTTGGTTTTTGCCTTCTTTAAAGGGTGTTATGATGGTATTTCGCGGCTTTACTCGTTCAAGAAGCTCATACAGAGTGCAATACCTGCCACTACTCACTTAAAATTATTTACCTCACAGAACTAAAAACTTAGAAGTAAGCTTTTTAACAAGCTGTCCAATAATAGGGCTCTTCATATATCCCAAGGTAAATAATTAGTTGACGTTCTCCCCTTCAAACTGCTGCTATGCAAGTTTTAGAGGGAGCTCACTATTGGTTAATCTACGCTGGTGAGAATTATTAATCTCTCCTGGAACCTCTCCCAGCGGTGATCCTTTGTCAAGCATCGCGAAATTCCCCCCGCCACCTTTGAGGAATATAACTCTTATGTCCACTTTTCCCAAGGAGACCTCACTACGGCGCAGTGCTTGCGCCTGTTCTAAGAATAGGCATCAAGGTCAAATCTCTTGAACATTTGAAAATGGCCCTTCTCTGCAAGTCACTAAACAATACAGGTGCTTTCCTTGCGTATGATTAATCCTCCACCTCCTTATCTGGGACTTGCTACATCCTACCGTCCATGAAGTCTCACAGCATTTGTGGTGCCAAATTTAATTGTAACACAGAACTTTAGATCTTAGTAATTGGCAACTCCATCTCAGTTATGCACTCTTAAGGAATTTCTCTTGGTAAACCTGACGCTGATCAAGTTTTGGATCCCATTGTGACTAGTCCTGTTGAAAGCCTAGCTGTCATGGACACCTCCATCCCAATCATCAGATATCGCCCCATTGGGTTGCCACAGTACTGTTTGGAACTAGCAGTGAGCTCACCGGTAGGTGATACTGAAACCTCCATCATAGGTGGGGGTCTCCTCACCATTGGCTCTGCATCGCCATGCTCCATAGAGTGCCCCTCGCTTTTGTCCTTATATGTAGAGGTGGTTATTAAATCTACCTCATTAAGTTCAGAGAATTTTATTTTTCTAGCTCTGGACCATTTTTTGCTTCTTAGAATCTATGCCTCCTACCCAACCAGTCTCCTCATTTGACTAGGTGAAAAAGCTTTTTCCTATTACATTGGAGTCATCCTCTTTTGATGAGCTCATTCAGAAACAGGTGGAAAATTCATGATAAGATTATTGTAGACAAACTCGCCTTGGAGGACCTGTCCATGAGTCGTATGTCCTTACTGGCATAGGATCCTGCAATAAGGTCGCCCTCCTTCTGAGCTTAAAGAATCAAGTCATTGCACTCTCTTAACAACCTAAGAGCAACTATCTAGCAATGTGAAATCTTACTCCATTGAATCCTCTGGGGATATTCTCACCTAGTTCTCCTGCTGGGCTTAGAATTATATTATCATTTGTCTCCTCAGTTAATAAATCTGTATCTGCTTACTTCTTATTCATGGCTACCTTCTCCTCTGCTGGAAGGGAATTTTAACCGCTCACCTTGGTAAACAATGGTGCTACTGAAAACTTCATCTGCCAAGAGCTCGTGGAAGCCTTAGACCTTCCCTTAGGGTAGGCCAGTTTGTAAAGAGCAGGTCATCCAAAATTATCCCCAGCTGTAAAGTACTGTCCCCTGTTACCTTTGTTGCAGTCAATGGAAATTGTTTAATGTCAGAAAATTAAAAGTTTAGATATTAATAAGAGTGCTTTGGTTCATAATAAGGAAGAAATCAGCAAAAAGACCCTGCCAATTCTTGGTGGAACTCCTTGAATTGGGGAAATACTTTTATTAACGTTTCTCAGGCAAATAGCACGAGTTTAGGTAGTCAGGTTGCACCGACCATGCAGCGGAATTAGGGGAGTCCATCCAAGGTTTCCACCCGTTCCATTAATAAATTAATTAAACCACCCATTCAGGGATCACCCCCTTTTATAGTCTTGGTGGGGGTTCCAACAGGTGTAAACTTTTCCCCATGGTTATTGATTCAGATACATCAAATGCTTGCCTAATGGATTAGTCCTATCTACTCTTGACCCTCCATTGGCCGTTCTATTAAAGTGAGCCAAGTTTTGTGAGCTCTGATAGGTCAAACAACCATCTTTCCAAATTAGGTTCAAAGTTAATAATAAATTGATGCCTATCTTGGTTCAAGTCTCGAAATGATATAAATACTAACCACAAAGACCATACTATGGTTCATTTTCAATCTCCTCACCGCAACTAATAAAAAATATATAAAATCTAGCTTTTTTAATTTTATTAGTGCTTGATTATTTTTTAGAATAAGTTTTAATTCTCTTAATTGTTGGACTTCATGCAAACAACGCATCAGCGAGCTTAATTAAAGTCTAAAATCCAACATGTAAAAATTTCCTCTGCGATAAAAATCATCCTTCACCCAGTTATTCTGAGTGTAGGTTAGTAAAATCTTTATCATCTTCACCAATCTTGTTGAATCTACTATTAACGCAAAGTTCCCAGGAGGAGTTACGTTTACTATCACATACCTTGATAAAAGCATTCTTGTGTTACCACGGATATGGGGCCCCTCCCCCAAGGTAGGCCTAGCCTCAATTCAAATGACATCCACCCCTGCTCCCACACTTATCCTACCTGAGTTTATTAGGATTTATGCGGACATTTTGGTCCTTATAAAGCTTGCCCACTTCTTGAGCACAACAAGTTTGATTTTCAATTCAATTTGACCGTTGACCTCATCAAGATATCCTCCCTCATCTACTCCTTGCCATTAAGGGAGGAGGCCACCTTGGACAGTTGGGTTGATGATATGCTCTCCAAGGGCCAAATCTTTTAAAAATCTTCTTCTGTGTATTCCCCTCTTCTATTTGTGGAAAAATCAGAGAGCTCCCTTCGCTCCTGCATTGCCTTTGGCCATCTGAGCAATATTACAGTACCAACCCCAACCTTACCCTTTAAAGCAATAGATCACCTGCTACATATAGAAGGCGAGAGTGTTAATAAAGCTGTATTGCCTAAACGCCTTCAACCAGATTTATATCAAAGAAGGTCAGGAGTGGTTGACCGTCTTCTGAACTTGTAAATAAATCTACCAGTTTAGGTCATGCCTTTTGTTTTTAATAAAGTTATAGCCGGTTTTCAAAAATTCATTGTTGCTGCCCTGTGAGACTTTATGGGATTTTGCGCAATATCCTACATGGACGACCTATTGGTATTCTCCCTAGATGAAGAGTCACACGCCCGCCACTTTATAGCTGTCATGGAGCGGCTAGCACAATCAAACCTTACTATCAAATCTAACAAGTGCGAGTTCTTTTAAACTAAAGTAAAATTCTTGGGAAACATTTTTTTTCTCTCATGGCCACATGACTTCCCCTGATAAAGAAGCAGCCATACATGATTCAACTAGTCTCTCATCTCTTAAAGTTTTAAGCAGCTTCCTTGATACTTGTAACTTTCTAAAAAAAAGTTCACCCCTCAGCTCTCTGAAGTCGCTGACCCTCTCTACACTGCATCTGGGAAAATTATTTTCAGCTGGACCACAGAATGCAACGCCGCGTTCCATGCTGTTAATCCCATACTTTTTTCCTTTCCTGTGTTAGCACATGCAGACCCCATCCAGCGTTTTATTGTTGCAACTGATGCTTCTAACTTTGAAGTGGGAACAGCTCTGCTGCATGAAAGGGAAGGCGGAGTGGAGCGTCTTTTTACTTATTTCTTATGAAGTTGTCCCTGGCACAGCTTAATTAAGTTATTTATGTAAAGAACTACTTGTTGTTGTGGAAGTGGTACAAAACTGGCGCCACCATTTACATGGCTTTAGGCGGCCCTTTACTGCGTGTTCTGACCATAATGCTTTGATGTACTACCTCGCACCCTAGAAGTTGCCCCTTGCCAGTTTAGGTTGTTTAAAATCCTTTTAGTGTCTAACTTCAAATATAACTTCATTAAGGGTACCCAAGACCTGTTGCCAAATGCACTATCGCAGAACCCTTCTCTTGCCCAGAAATAGCGCTAGGCGACGCCCATATTACCCAGGTTTGATTAAGCTAGAACAGGTGAAGGAGGCCCACTTGCCAACACCCCCGCTTTTTTGTGATGGACCCCTGGAAGGAGAGACTGACACCCCTACATGTGTTAGGTTGCCTCATCCTTTGTCGGCAGACTACGTTAAGATCAAACAAGCTTGCCAGAGAAATGGAAAACCCCTAGACAAGGGCTACCAGCTTCAGGATGGATCATCCTTCATCAGGGCAAGTGCTGGGTACCACCTGGACCCTTGGGAGAGGAGGTGATCCGCAAATCCCATGACCCTCCCACTTCTAACCACCCTGGCAAGGACAAGACGCTTGAGTTGGTCCGATGTTCCTACAGTTGGAAGGGCATCGCCATAGATGTATACAAACCCACAAAGTCCTGTCTGAGATGCATTTGGTCAAAACCTAGTCATCATAAGAGCGCAGCCTACTCGTCCCTCTCTAAAGCTGCGGAGAGCCCTTATACATTGGTATTTGTCAATTTAACATGAAACTCCCTTTGCCCAGGGTTATGATGAAGTGATGGTTTTGGTGGACTGTTTTACCAAGGTAGCCGATTTTGTTTCTTACAATACTAAAATCACCTCAATCTAGACTTCCTGCCTCTTTGTGGACCCCATTTTTGCCCAAATGTCATCCTGAAAAAGATTATTAGAAATTGTGGTCTTCAGTTCACTGCTCAGTTCTGGGAAGATTTACTGTATATCTTAGAATCCAACCCTGCCACTACACACCCTTTCACCCTCAGTTGGATGGACAGACAAAGAGGGTGAACCAAGGTTTAAAGCAATTCTTGCGTAGCTATTCTGACGCAGAACAGAACAATTGGGACTCTCACCTTACTCTGGCACAATTCACCCATAATAGCCTTACTCATACCTCAACAGGCACATCCCCTTTATCTGCAAACTATGGCTACAATCCCAGCTTCAACCTGAGTCCACGGATAAAGTCCACAGTTGTTGCTGCCAATGAGCGCGCCAAAGAGCTCAGAGACATACACCAGGAAGTAAAGGATCATCTTGTTAACAGTTTGAGGGATCACAAAGCATATTCTAAATGCAAGTGGTGCAAAGGCCCTAAGTAAAATCTTGTTGACTTGGTCATGGTCAATGCTAAGAACCTCCTCTTGTAGCATCCCTGCCATAAGTTAGGCCCCAAGCGCATTGGACCCTTTAAGATCAACAGGAAGGTTGGCCATCAGCTTACCAAGCTGCCTACCCACTTCCATCAAAGTGTTCAGCACCCTTCATGAGTGCCTCCTGACTCTCTTTGAGAGTCCCATGCCCTCCCACCCTGAGCCAGTGATAATAGATGACGAACTCCAATATGAGATTGACGACATCCTCGCCTCCCACCTATCCCAATGTCGTCTGAGTATTTGGAGTCCTGGAAAAGGCTATGATGAAATTGAGCAAGCTGGGTATCTCACATAGACTTCTCTAACTCTATGGAGCTGATCGCGAATTTATTAAAGGTTCTCCAACACTGTAGGCCCCACTACTAAAGCTTCATTGGCCTTCTTGAAGCTATACCACCTCACAAGAACTTTGACTTGGCAAAGTCTCCTCAGATGGAGTGGAACCCCATCCAAGCGTGGAGGGTGATGTCTATCAGACATTTGCCCTCCCAGCTTCAGGTTAAAAATTTTTGGGGCAAAATTGGCTAAAATGGGGAAATGTCAGACATTTATAAGTCCTCAATAATGATAACTATGATTTAAGTAGTACTAATGATGTAATTGGCAGAAAGACATAGGTTGATTCTCGGTGGAACATTGCTAATTGGGGTAACACTGTTGTGCATACCAAACGGGCAAATAGCACAAAGTTGGGCAGTCAAATTGCCCCAACCATGTGAGGGAAACTGGGGAGTCCATCGGCGGTTTCTCCCCCTGCCACGTCCAATTCCCTTCAAACACCTTAGAGGGGACCACCCCTTTTACAGGTGTGGCAGAGGTCCCCAAGTTGAAAAAATTCTACCAATGTGGATTGGCTGAAATATACTAAATTGTTACCCCATGGGTACATATTGTCTAAGCATATTTCCCCATATGTCAGTCAGCCTAAGTGAAGAGAGTATTCTGAGCTTCGATAGGCTACATCTTCATATTTTTTAATTTAGACGGTAACAAGCCATTCCAAATTTATCCTTGAATTCCATTTGACCCTCAAGAAAGTTTAAATACTGGCCTGTTGGATATTGAGGGGGTCATTTTCTTTCTTGTATTGCAATAATAATAAAATTCATAAAAACCAGTTTTTATTAGTGCTTTATATTTAATTTTATTTAAAACCATTGTGGAATTTAGCAGGTGTAAAGCACCAGTGAGCAGAAATTGGCTGGGTTCCTACAAAATGGTGCTCACTACAGGGGACACCTGTACAACAAGAATAGTTGCTCTTAAAAAGCAACTTGCCAGCACCCTATCCCATCTCAAAGAGCTGGAGAAGCGCCCCTTAAAACTCCCTTATAAAGACAAGTACACCCCTGGGGAAGGGAGTATTGCTTCCTTTTTGTATGTATATATATCTGTTATGCATTACACCACTGATAAGCAAAACGTTCAACAGATCCTTCCATGATTAGGTTGCTTGGCACAAGAAATGATATTGCCTTACATGGAGAATTTGCATACCTGGAAAGAGGTAAAAGAGGCTCTTTTAGCTGAATTTGGTTCAAAGCAGAGTCTTAACAGGGTAAAAAGGTCTTTATGCGCCTTAGCATGTATGAGGGCGAACTGACCACTGCCTTTGCTGAGTTATTTTACCTTGCTGCGCAAAGGTTGTCAATGGCTAACATTCTTTCTTGGATGATGTTATTGCTGCCATTTTAACTGGGTTAGCTTTTCAGCCCGCTCTATCCAGGCGTATCATTTCAGTAAAACGTTAGTTCAAAAACATCTGCAACATAAAGGAGGCTCTGTTATACGTTGCTAATTTTCCTAACCTGTGAAACAATAAATGAAGCTGAGGTGGAACCTTCAGTTCACCTTATTGAGGAGCTTCCGCCTGTAGAACAGTTGTGGATGAGCATACCTGTACCTAACCCAATGAAACCTGCTTCCTCAGTGCGATTCAAAAACAATATCACTCCCTCTTATAATTTAGAGCCATGTAAGGTTGCTAATACCATACTCCCGCATAAGCTCACCAAAGTTGCTGTGCCTTCCCCACCAGCCAAGCTGGTAAATGTGCGCCCTAAGGCTATCTGTCAGGCGAACAGCAAGTAAGAATTTGACTGGCCTGCCAGCCCAGATGCCAGAGCATCCAAGTGGCAAACCAGAATGCCAGAGGCACTGCTGCTGGTATGATGGATATGGAACTGGAAGGGAGCTTAATTCTCAACAGATAAAAATGGGATTTTGGGGGAAGTTGTTTTTATTGGAAAATTTAAGAAAGAAAATTGACCAACAATTTTCTAGGTGTGATGCACCTGATCAAATAGTCATCAATTTTGAGGGAAAATAAGCTGGGATCAGGTTCTGAAAGTTCAACCTAAGCGGTGAATTATTCAGAAAATGGGCAGGTTAGTTCCCTGGGAACTAACATCGCAAAATTTGGTGGCAGGTCAAGTTGCAGTCGATTCAACCTAAGCGATGAACTATTCAGGAATGAGCGGGTTAGTTCCCTGGGGACCAACATCACAAAATTTGGTGGTGGGCCGAGTTGCAGTCAGTTCAACCTAAGCGGTGAACTATTCAGGAATGGGCAGGTTAGTTTCCTGGAGGCCAACATCACAAAATTTGGTGGTGGGCCAAGTTACAGTTGGTGGCATTGTGTCAGGCGCGACGCCCAATTTGCTGGCAGGAATCTGCCCATTGGGGGTGATGCCTGACGGATTTTGGAGTGGGGGATTTTTTAATCATCATGTAAACCAAATTGCAACCGTCGGGCATTCCAGCTGATAGCTCAGTCTTCATACCTTTTTGACCATTTGAAATCCAAGTATCAAGCTAATTGACACTCAAATTAGTTGTGATTAATTCCATTTCAGCAATCTTGGCACAAATTTTACTGATTCCTCATAACAGTTCTGCCAAGGAGAGTGCAGGTACTGGAAGTGGAATCTGAAGTGGAAGGGCTATTATCCAGCGTTCGTCTACCGCATGAGTGAGATCGCTCTGAGTAGTGAGGGTATGGTCATCCTCTTCAGTACCTTCTTGCTCAGGAATGGAAAAATGGCCCAATCGACGACCAGAGGACGTTTACTGGGACTTACACTATTCAATCTCTTGTGGCCGTCTCCCCTACCTCCATGGCAGCCTTGCCAGTTGTGGAGAATACCTTTGTGGATGAATCTGAGGTGGGTGACGATGTAGGCTATTATTTATTGGTAGCTCCTATGGAAGTGGAGATCCCTGATCAATTGAATGCTGAAGGGTAGATGAAACCACCATACCTGAGGAGACGTACCTCTAACAAGTATTGAGTGCCCAAAAGTTATTGAAACTGCCAGAGATGGTGATGAGTTCTTGACTTGCTTGATTCGACCGCTTCAGCAGGTCCATACCATGAAATCCATCTTGGATAAATACCCCCAGACTTTTCATAAATTAACCTCCACTTTCTGGCTCAAGAAGGTCTTGGCCTTGTCTCCTGACTTTAGCGGAACACTCACTAAGGTTAAAGTGGTCATTCAAAAAGTCTGGGCAATAAACATCCTGGATACTGACTCCCCGGTTAATGTAATCTCTACTAAGTCCATCAAAAGATAAAGCTGGCACCTGACTTGGAGTAAAATCAAAAATTTGGAACTACAGGCCTGAAAAACACCCATGCCATTGGGGCATACTCTTCCCTTCCCATTAGAATTTGGAAACTCATCTTATCAGCCCCAGCAGTGGCATTGGACAACAACACCTATGATATGCTCATAGGTACCCAATTTATGATTGAGTACGAGGGAATAATCAACAAGAAGCAAGGTTTCCTCTCGTTACTCAACTATGAAGTACCTTTAGTCTTAGCTAATAAAGAGCCTGGGAAGAACGAATACTCTTACCTAATTGAATATCCCTTTTTAGCTATGACTTTACATTATACTACCTCTGGGTGCAACACAAAGAAATTGCCCAAATCAGTAAATTCTAGGGATGGTATACCTTTCTGAGCGGAAAATGAGGTCTTGATTAAGCCTGATGAACAACGAGTGGTTGACACAAAAATCACGCTCCAAATCACACCACTGTTTGTTGCACCTTATAAAAATTGAGGGTGTTAGTCCTTTGGAGCCTTGGTATTGCCTGGAGTTCTCAACCCAGCTTACCAGAGGCCTATTACTCTGCTGTTTGGGAACCTCACCGCAAAGGACATAGTTGTAAGAAAACACCAGTTGATTAGCAGAGGCTTGTTAGTCCCTGTGGAGGACATTGAATAATATACTCCATTGGTTCCATGATAGATATGGGCCTGCCAACGGATAACCTTGTAAGGAGAGTTTCTATAACTCTCCTGTTCCCAGCATGGCAGTGCGCGGTGCACCAGTCCAACACCTTTGAACTAGCCATTAGTGCCAGAGTGATTAGAGCTCAGCATAGGGTGCTGGAGCAATTTCGCTTAGGCATAAAATTGCAAATTTTATAAGAAAAACACCAGTAAAAATGACGCGGTGCACATATTGATAGGGGATAAGTGACCCAGGTTGGAGGGAACCTGGGCGAACAAATAGTGCACAAGGGGAGAGCTGCAAGGTCCTTTCAATGGCAAGGGTAATGGAACGCAAGACCTCCTCAAAGAGGTTCACGCACAGGAGCGTTCAGAATGTCATATAAAATTTAAAATAGTGTAAAACGGGGAAAAGTTTTATTGGGGAAGTCAACCAAAAAGGACTGTTGCTCAGGGAAAACGTAATTAAGTTTGAATGGGGGAATAGGGTTTATGCTGCAGTGAGCCCAAGCACCAACTCACCAATAGGGCGATACTGCCATCTGAGTTGATGGAATAGGCCAAGGCTGGCTTCACTTGAGTGATTGATTAAAGTTGGATTTGACCTGAGCGCGTTATTTCAAAAATAGAATGGGTTTCAAAACCCCGCTCCTCAACTAACTGAATTAACCATCCACATTAATTTAGTAAATTGTTTGTTTTAACGCCTGGCTCAACGTCAAGGGCTGGGCACTTGGCACCCCACTAGGACCAACCTGGGCATATTTTGCCCTTACCCAGCGCTGGTCTAGGGTGTGCTTCAGTTCTGGGAGGCCTTGTAGCTTCACCTTTTGGGCCTCCAAGCGCCCAGCCTTATCTTTGAGTTGGTCCCCACTATTATGTCATGTTCACATTACATTACCCTCTCCTCCCGATGGGGTTCAACCCCCCTCCAGGGGCTTGTGCCAGTGAAAAGTTTTTTTGGGCAGGGGCCAACTTCATGGCAGCGACGGTCAGTTGGGTTGGGATCTGGCAGCCTGGGAAACTGCTGGTGGAAGGCATCAATCAGATTTTGGGCATGCACACAGTCGCGCGCTGGAACCCAACTGT
Organism: Massospora cicadina; assembly: GCA_022478985.1. NCBI lineage: Eukaryota > Fungi > Entomophthoromycota > Entomophthoromycetes > Entomophthorales > Entomophthoraceae > Massospora > Massospora cicadina. The sequence goes on along the minus strand of JAKSZP010010913.1, from coordinate 67,593 downwards.
TTTCAGCAGCATCAAAGCCCTTCCAGGATACCAGGTATTTGAGTCTTCTTTTAATGCGGTGTGAGGCATCTATCTCTTCTACCTTTCACTCTGGAGCCCCATCCATGAGATAGGCCTCAGGAGTCTCTGGTGGGGGCCCTCAAACAACGTCAGTTTGCTCTCATGAAACACAGAGAATATTTGGAATGAGGGTGGAGATCTAGCTGGTATGAGGCATGGCCCACCTTTCTAACAACGCGGTAGGGCCCAATCCTCTTTGGTCCCGACTTCTTACATGGCTGCTTGATTGGTATATCATGAGCATCAAGCATTACGAGATCCCCTTCCTTATATGCGGGACCCACTCTGCGCTTCCCATCAGCGTTCTCCTTGTATACCTGTATAGCCGCCTCCAAGCTTGTGGAAACTCCCTGGTGGTCCTTCTTGATGGTCTTGGCAAAGTCCACTACTGCTTCCACTTTGGAACCACAGCTGGGCTCCATGTTAAAGGTGGGGTTAAAGCCATGGCTGGCGAAAAATGGGGAACAGTCAATTGAAGAGTGCAAGTTATTGTTGTAGCTAAACTGGGCCATGGGAAGGTGAGAAGCCCAATCTGCATGATCTGCGGCGGTGTAACACCGCAGGAATTGTTCCAAGTATTAGTTCACTTTTTCAGTCTGCCCATCTGATTGGGGATGATAGGCAGTTGAATGGCAAGGGCGAATCTGAAGAGTCTTACACAACTCTTCCCAGAAGATGGAGGTGAATTGGGGTCCCCAGTCACTGATAATCTCTTGGGGAACCCCATGGAGTGCAAACACATGAGTGACGAAAAGCCTAGCCATCTCTCCGCTGCGTTTACATGGTTCTGCAAGGAAAGAAGTGGGCGAACTTTGTAAACCGGTCCACCACCACTATGATGGCATCATAACCATCAAAGACAGGGAGCTCCACAATGAAATTAACTGAGAGGGAAGTCTAGGGCCCATCAGCCTTTTGGACTGGTACCAACAACCCTGCTAAAGGTTGACAGTTGGGTTTCATCTGGTTGCACACCCGGCACTCCTTACAATACCGCCCCACCTGATCAGGTAAGCCCTTCCAATTGTAGGTGCGGCGTATCAACTCCAAGGTCTTTGCTTTCCCAGGATGCCCAATGGTGATCCCATCATGATGGTCCCAAATGATTTCCAGGTGCAGTGGACCATCTGGTACCCAGAGGCGTCCCTGGAACCACACCATCTCATCCTTTACATGATAGCCCCTGGATAGATCCTTTTTATTTGAAGCGCTCTTTGCAAGTACCAGGGTATATTCGCCCAACAGTGGCTGAGAGAAGACGACCTTTCTGAACATACCATATTCCTCCGCGTTATCAAGAGGTGCAAGCGCTGGCCCGTTAGCCATGGGAGAGGGAAGTAGAGACATAATTTTTCTTGAAGGAATCATCAACTGGGTGTTGTGCACTTCTACTTCCTTGGGGTCAGGGGCTAATTCAGGGTTGCAGCTCAAAACATCCGCCAAACCATTCTACTCGCCCTTGGTGAGCTCATACTTGAAGGCAAATTGGGCAAGGGTCTCATGCCAACGGGTCTGGCGTGGGGTTAGGACATGAGGGCGCGGTAGTACAGCAAGGCACAGTGATCTGTACGTATGCAGAATGTTTGGGAAGAGCCATGCAAGTGGTGACACCAATACGTCAGCGCCTTCACAACTGCTAGTAACTCCTTATCATAAACGGCGTAATTCAACTCATGCAGAGACATCTTCCTAGAAAAATATCCCACTGGATGCTCTATCCCATCTTCGCCTACTTGTAACAAGGCGGCTTTGGCGAAGTTGGAGGCATCAGTTGACACAATGAACTCCTTTGAAGGGTCGACATGGCGAAGAACTGTCGTGGACAACAGGGTGCACTTCACTGCTTGGAAAGCATCCTCCAAAGTGAGGGGACCACTGAAGCACCTTGGCACCGCTAGCCTTGTATTGGGGAGCTGCCACCTCAGACAGATTGGGAGTGAACTTATTGAGGAACGTGCACGTCCCCAAAAAGCTCCTTAAATTCTTAACTGAGGTGGGGATAGGCCACTCAAAGATCGCCTTCTCCTTGTCTGGAGCTATCATGTGTCCTTGGTCAAACACGACGTTGCCCAGAAACGTGACCTGGGACTTAAAGAACTCCCACTTTGATATTTTTAACGTAAGGCTGGCTGACTTTAACCGCTTCACCACTTGCCAAAGGTGAACTGCATGAGACTCCTGATCAGGGAAAAGACCAGGATATCATCCATGTAGGCGACCGCGCATACCCCTAACAGGTCCCCCAACGCTGCATCAATGCAGCGTTGAAAGATAGCAGGGGCATTTTTAAGCCCAAAAGGCATGAATAGAAACTGGAAGATCCCTTTTCTGGTACATAATGCGGTCAACCACTCTTGTCCCTTTTTAATCTGGATCTGATTGAACGCGTTGAGGAAATCCAGCTTGGAGAAGACCTTCGCCTTCTCCACATAGCGTGAAATCTGGGAATCCAAAGGGATGGGATGAAGGTCTGGTACAGTAACGTTGTTAAGGTTACCATAGTCTACGCAGGGGCGTAAAGTACCATCAGACTTCTCCATGAAGAGTAGGGGGATCATACAGGGGGAGGTACGATGAAAATTGCACCTTTGGACAACTGTTCCTTCACCCACACATCTAAGGCCTCTTTCACCCGGACAGTTAATGGGTAAATGGGGGAAGATATGCGCACCAGATCCACCGTGAGCTTGAAGTCACAATCAAACTCAGAGTTCTCAGGGAGTGCATTGGCAGATGCTGCATCGAAAGAGGATTCCAAACCCTCAAAACAGGAAGGTAAGGAAAATCCTGCGGGAGGAACCTTCAGCAAGGGAGCAAGATAGGGGTGGGAACATTGGGCCAATGAGGTAATGGGCCCTGGATGTTATCCTCCCTCTGAAAAAGGGAACAATCAACTGGTGACTGTTAATCAAAGACAAAGGTACCATGTTTTCTTTCAAATTAGTGCGGACATCAAACTTTATCCACCACTCAACCCCCAAAATAATGGGGAACAAGAGGTGCTTGATAGCTTGGAAATGATCGGACAGAAGATAGGTGCCCACCTGGCAGTCCACTATCCCTATGACATTCACTATAGGGATACCTTAAGAAGCTCCATCTCTAGCCATACCACCTGGTGAGCAACTCAACTCAAGGTAGTCAGCCAGATCTTGGTCAATAAAATTATTGGTGGCACCGGTAGCCACTAAAATGGTTGTGGTGAACTTCCCCAAAGAGGATGTAAGGGTAGCAGTCAAGAGGAAGTATCCAAAGTGGGATTTATTCAAATCAGAAAACGCCTCCAGTTTACCTAAATTTTCTTCTGGATTGAGCGATCCATAAGGGTAGGTCTGGGGAATCAAAAAAGAGGGAAGGATATTTGGCCACTCTTACTACTGAGGCCACATCCCCTCCATGCCTTCTGCAGGTGCATAAACATTTTCATATAATAGGCGCAGCTCTTTTTCAAATTCCTGTGTGCTGCGAATCATGGAAGAGGTCAAACGAGGATTTTATGGGGTGATTCCATACACAGGAATGGGTTCAAGATCTGAACCATGAGAGGAAAAATTGGTTCAGAGGTATATCTCAGGTTCTCTTTATAAAACGCGTTTTTAGATGCAAATGACCTTGTCCCTTGAACCATGATGGAATGGTCTGATGATATCCATGGCCACCACCCCCAGGCCCATCTTTGCCAATTCCAATGACATTGGCTGAATGCAGGGGTGAAAGAAAACTCGTTTATTTAAATCAAAATAAAAAATTTGGCAGAATGTCAGGGAATCATGTCCTTCAGACCTAGAATTGTCTGAATCCACCAGGTACGAACATGAAGGGTGGATACTTTCCAGTTGGAGACAACCAAAATAATGCTGAGTTGCTCCAACCTTTGGGAAAAAAGAGGAAACAGCGGTGTGGCTAATGACAGCTGGAGCCCACAGCTGACAGACACTGTTTCCACCTCAGAAAAAGTTCCACACAGAAAAAGTTTGTGCACATAAGAAAATAGGGTTGGTCAACTAATGTAAGGAGAGTGTCTATAACTCTCCTGTTCCCAGCATGGCAGTGCGCGGTGCACCAGGCCAACACCAGGAACTAGCCATTAGTGCCAGAGTGATTAGAGCCCAGCATAGGGTGCTGGAGCAATAACCGCTTAGGCATAAAATTGCAAATTTTATAAGAAAAACACCAATAAAAATGACACGGTGCACATATTGATAGGGGATAAGCGACCCAGGTTGGAGGAAACCTGGGCAAACAAACGGTGCACAAGGGGAGAGCTGCAAGGTCCTTGCAATGGCAAGGGTAATGGAACGCAAGACCTCCTTGAAGAGATTCACGCACAGGAGCGTTCAGAATTTCATATAAAATTTAAAATAGTGTAAAACGGGGAAAAGTTTTATTGGGGAAGTTGACCAACAAGGACTGTTGCTCAGGGAAAACGTAATTAAGTTTGAATGGGGGAATAGGGTTTATGCTGCAGTGGGCCCAAGCACCAACTCACCAATAGGGCAATACTGCCATCTGATTTGATGGAATAGGCCAAAACCAACTTCACTCAAGTGATTGATTGAAGTTGGATTTGACCCGAGCGCGTTATTTCAAAAATAGAATGGGTTTCAAAACCCTGCTCCTCGGCTAACTAATTTGAACTGTCCACATTCATTCTGTAAATTGTTCATTTTAAAGCCTGTCTCAACGTCAAGGGCTGGGCACTTGGCACTCCACTAGGACCAACCTAGGCATATTTTGCCCTTACCCAGCGCTGGTCTAGGGTGTGCTCCAGGTCTGGGAGGCCCTGTAGCTTCACCTTTTGGGCCTCCAAGCGCCCAGCCTTATCTTTAGGGTTGGTCCCCACTATTATGTCATGTTCACATGACAAACCTGGTATGTACCTTACCCAATGTCCATATATCAGATGAGCTGACCCCAGATGAGCTGGAAAAAGTTCATACTCTCCTAGATGACTATAGCGACATATTCTACAAATCTGATAATGACTATGGCCACATGAAGGCTAGTGCCACTTCATCAATGTGGGTGATATCTGTCCAATTAGGTCTAAACCTTATTGCAAGTCAAAGGTGGAGGAACAGAAAATGAGGATGGAGCTCCAGCAGTTACTAGATGCGGGTGTTTACTAGTTCCTTCCAAAAGCCCTTGGGCTTCCTCCCTCTTGCTAGTTAAAAAGAAAAACGGAGGTCATCAGATAGTCATGGACTAGCACAAATTAAATAACCTCACAAAAAAGGATAGCTTTCCTATCCCCGCAATGATGACGCCCTAGCACAACTCTCCAGATCTAACTTCTTCTAGGCAATGGACTTGACTAGTGGCTTTTTGGCAAATGGACCTTTCTCCTCATGAGCAGTAGAAATGCGCCCTTATTTGTAGTGAGGTTCTCTTTTAACCCTCATGATTACCTCATGGTTTGTGCAATGCACCTGCATCTTTCCAGCGTGCAATGGATCATATTTTGCAGGACCTAAAGTTAACTTGTGTCATCAACTACCTTAATGACATCACAGTGTTCTCAAAAACCTTCAATGAACATTTGGATAATTTGTTGGAGGTAATTCAACAGTTACATAAGTCTAATATTACGTTTAAAGCCCTCAAGTGTACCTTCTTCCAAAGGAAATTGGATTTCCTTGGCCACTCCATTTCCCAAGAAGGAATATAACCCATACAGGACAAGGTCGAAGCAATCTCAAAAATGCCTCCCCCTAAAATTCTATGGGATATTCAGGTATTTCTAGGGATAATGGGGTATTACTATCAGTTCATCCCTAACTTTGCTCAACTCAGCGAGCCTCTTGTTTGTCTATTGACTAAGAATACCCCTTTCTATTGGGGCACTGAACAGAAGGCCGTTTTTGAGACTTTGAAACAACTGCTACAACTTCTCATTCTGAGGCATCCAATTATAGTAAACCGTTTATCTTGTTTAATGACACCTTAGTTTAAGCCGTTGGAACTATCTTAGCCCAATTGGATGAAAACGGTGTTAATCCTCTGGTATCTTACATCAGTAAAATGCTTTCAAAAGTGAAACGTAACTACAGCTTAACAAAGAAGGAGTGCCTTGCCATTTTGTCAGCTGTAAAACACTACCGCCCTTTCCTATATGGGACCACCTTCACTGTAGTTATGTACCACACTTTGTTGAAGTGATTACAGAATATGAAGGACCCTACTGTCCGTTTAGCTCGCTGGGCTCTAAAACTCCAGCATTATGACATGAAGATTGAACACCATGCTGGGACCTATCACATGAATATTGATGGATTGACTTGGCTGCCAGTCCTTCACTTGGATAATAGTGAGGCGGAGAGTTTACATGACCTCTTAATGACCCCCAATGAATGGTAGGGTGAGGATGGGCCTGTCCAGAAGATGTTAGCCTGATACTCCTAGAAAATAAAGTGAAGAACGAGAAGTTGTATAAGCAGGTGAGGGCAAAATGGCTGCCTTACCTGTGGCCCTCGGAATTTGTACCTGCTATCCTAGAAGCTCACTCCACCTTAGGTCATGGAGGGGCAAAAAAAAACTTATGAGTTGATTAGGATCGGTACTACTGGGATAGAATGATGGAATCTATTGTTAACATATTGAAATCTTGCCTTACGTATAAAAAGCAATCTAGTTTCAAATCTAGATACCAGTATCAACCAACTACCCCTCAACAACTGTTCCATACCATCATTTAGATGTATTAGGTCCCCTTCCTCAGACTACTAGTGGAAACAGATTTATTCTAGTAGCTATTGACCACTTCATTAAGTGGGCGGAAGCCGTGGCTCTCCCTGCCCAAACGGCCAAGGCTACAGCCACATTTTTACTTTAAAACATTTTTTCACTCATCATGGCTGTCCCCAAGTACTACTCTGCGATAATGGTAAAAACTTCACCTTCAGAGTAGGAAAAATCCTGGCCACAGCCATGGGAGCCCAACAACTTTTCTCAGCTCCATATAATAATTCCACCAATGGGACCTGTGGAAAGAGAAAATGAAACCTTGGTTTCCATTTTATGAAAAATGGCCTCCTCTGATCCTCTTCACTGGGATCAATACCTACCCAGTGATCTTATGGCATACCGGATTAGCTATCACTGGATTTTAAAAATGTCCCCCTTCAGTGTATTATATGGGTGGGAACCAGGAATACCTGCCCTCTTAGTTAAAGACGTATTTTCCTCTAGAGTTGAGGAGCCCAAGAAAGTTATGAGAAGATTGGCTCAGCGTACCATCCAACTCTAATCTGAGGCTATGACTAATTTAGCAAAAATGGTGACTAAAGAATGGCATACTGCCAATGAGCTCTTAACTCCCCTGCCTACATTCTAAGTATCTGACATGGTATTATACTAGAATAAACGCATAACTCTAGAAGTGGCAAACTTGGATCAATATGGGAAGGTCCTTTCAACATCACCTACAAGAGAGGAAACGAGTACTCTCTATAAAGTCCTTGTCTACTAGGATTTCCATCAATTGGGTACATGGCCACTTCTATGGCCTTATTCTCCCCCCAACATTCTTGAGGGGGTAATGTTGGACATTTGCCATCCCAGCTTCAGGTTAAGAAGGTTTTGTTGCAAAATTGGTTGTAACAGGGAAATGTTGGTTTTTTACAAGTCCACAATAAAAATAACTATGATTTAAATAATACTATTGACAAAATTGGCCAAAAGACCCTGGTCAATTCTCAGTGGAACCCTTCTAGTTGGGGCATCACTGTTATGAATACCAAACGGGCAAATAGCACAAAGTCAGGCAGTTGAATTGCTTCAACTATGTGAGGGAAACTGGGAAGTCCATTGGCAGCTTCTCCCCCTGCAAGTCTGATTCCCTTCAAACATCTAAGATAGGACCACCCCTTTTATAGGTGTGGCGGAGGTTCCCCAAGGTGAAAGAATTTTAGCCAACGGGGATTGGCTGAAATATATTAAATTGTTACCCAATGGGTACATATTGTCTAAGCATATTTCCCAATCCATCAGTCAGCCTAAGTGAAGCGAGTATTCCAAGATTTGATATACTACATTCTCATATTTCCTAATTTGGATGGTAACAAGCCATTCCAAATTTATCCTTGAGTTCCCTTCAACCCTTGAAAAGAGTTTAATGATCTGTTGGATATTGAGGAGGTCGTTTTCTTTCTTTTATCATGCTAATAATATAATTCATAGAAATTAATTTTTTAATAGTGCTTTATATTTAATCTTATTTAAAAGCTTTTTGTGGAAACCAGCAGGTGCAAATCATCAGCGAGCAGAAATCAGCTGGGTTCCTACAATGTCACAGTTAGTGATATTTTAATCTGGTGTAGACCGCCCATCCAAGGTTGAGCCTCTGAGGCCGTTGGAATCAAGGTCAGATCAACTTGAGGGACATCAATGACCTCTCTAAGGTCATTGACCATAACTTGGATCTTGCTTTTCTAACCAGGCCTGTAGCAAATGGGGTAAAATGGCTGGAAATCCAGCGGAAAAAAGTTCAGAAAATCCTTAAAATAATCTGATATGAATTAACTGAATTTAACTGCATTTCAATTTTTTTACCTTAATGAAAAATGAAACCTTTTCAGCTTAGACCAGCCTTTTGTTAATCATATTGAAGCTGTTGCAAACTTCCTCCTTATATTAATAAATAAACCTGAGAGATGTCTTTGCTTTTTTCATATACTTGGATACTTTTAATAAAAAGTTTTGAGTCTTTTTTGCCTAGGCAACCCCCATTTTAAGGTTTTTTACTTATCAAACAGTGGTTAAAAGCTTTCACAGTGGCTATAAAAAGGTTAAGTTACGGTCCATCCCCCTTGTTGTATGTAAAATTAGCGCCTAAACTGTGAACTATTCTGCTGAGAAAACAACTCCTATTTCACCAATTTCCACTGTAGTATTTTTCCAAAATCCCTCAACTCTCAGGGACTCCTCTCCCTGATGATTTACATCAGATTGGTCTGAATTTTAATTTTAAATAGATATGGAAACACAATAGATAACCTGGGACGTTGTTTTTACTGCTTGGACAGTTTGCCCTCATTTGGAACCTTTTACCTAGCGTTACCCCCTGCAACCTCCTGCGCCCCATTTTCCATGCCAGCTTTAAACCGTTGGGTATATGTTATGGAATGTTTAAGCCTATGGTACCCAAACTGGTAAAAACTTTGAGCTCCTCACTACCTTGGTGAGCTGCATGGCCTAGATTGTATAGACTAGCCATAGCTGGATTAGGTTTGCCTAATTAGCTTATGCTCTACACCTATGATGTCCTTTGGTATCTTGGGGTCATTTATCTTTTGGGCGTAATCCTAATTTAGCTAGGGCCAGAGGTTTTGTGTATAAAAACTTGTGTTAGATGTAAGTGCCAGTGACCAGCCCCTTCAGTGGGATAAAGAGAAATTCCCTTACAGGAGCAAGAAAGGGCTCAAGCTTACAGTTGATCCTCATTCTTTGGTGGGTGACCTGGATCACATGTTGGATAAGGGGTGGGTCACTGTGTGGGAATCAAGCTAGTTTTGGCTCGCTGGTGCTGATCTCCACTGGATTCCAAAATGGTGTTTTTGATAATATGGGTAAAAACAAGAATAAACAAAAACTGGGTTTTTATGGTTTTATTAGTGTCAGCGCCAAGTAAGAAAAAGAACCCTCCTGATATCTTACCATTCAGTATTTAAATTTAAATTTATTGCGGGAAGGCCGACCATGGGATGGACACTTCTGAATATGACTCAGATGAGACAAAACTTAGTACCAGGGGAGGCACCCCAGAGAAGCGATGCTATCTCTTGTTGCCAGCGGGAACGCCACTTATGGGAAAGGGGAGGGAACGTGTGTAGGGGACGTAGCCACTATTGAGCACGTGTGGAGGAAGGGGTCTGATTTGATGAACCAGACTGGGAACCAGGAGGAGACCAGCTGTCAGTGACGCGGTGGGAGATATCCAAACATCCACGCTTAAAAGTGATCCACCAAATGAGACCGGAATCTGTGGACAGCTTCAGGGAGGGTGGGGATGGATCCAGCGATGGCATCCAAGACAATCGTGTGGATAGTCCACATGGCGATTGCAACCACCAGAGCACGGAGGGAGGGTGGGAGGGGGAGGCCATTGATGAAGCAAACATATCTCTTGACAGACTGAAGGGATGTGTTTGATCCTGGCCTAGCAGACGTTGGACTTCGCGCCATATTACTTTAGAGGTGGGGCACTTCTCCAGGCGGTGAAACATCGTTCCATACTGGCCACACATGACACAGGATGAGTGTAAAGCATTAGAGCGCTCAGCTGTACGATACACCCGCCTCAGGCAGCGCCACACATGGGAGCGGACTTGAGGCTGCAACAGAGGATGGTGTGCGTATTTCCAGATAGTCTTTTGGGTCTCAGTGGAATAAGGGATGTCCATCATGTCCAAGTAGTCCACCCTGGATAGGACTTGAGGTCGAATGGGGATCACGCCATCATGGATGGGTAGCCCCTGTACCTCTTATGTGAACTGAGGAGAGGGGCAGCCTCTTCGGGTTGTATGTCCACTAATACGAATTCTCCACTCTGCGCTTCACATGGAGAGTAGGATTCGTTTGTAGTGGGTTTTGGTCCCGTGAGGACCTGTGGCTGATGTGTGTGATGCGAGGTATTTCATCAAGGAGTGGGGTTTGATGGATTGTTGAGGCCCAAGGCTCAGGAGAAGTTGGAGCGGGCCGCACAGGACCAGTGTTGGGATGGGAGTGTAGGAGCAGTGACGGCCACAATTCAGGTGCCCAGGATCTTGGCGGCATGGGCTTTGAAGTCAAGTAGGCTCATGCCACCATGATGATGAGGGCCAAACATGACCTCTAGCTGTACTGGTGGAGGGCGGCCTGACTAAAGCCAACCTTGTAGCAAAGCATACAGGGATTTGAAGAAGCTTGGGGAGAAGGAGATGGCGTGGGCTCTGAACCAGACTTTGGATAGGAGCATAGAGAGAGAGGCAAGAACAACCCTGCCAGTGAGGGTAGTAGGGTGGGCTCTGAGAGAGGTGATTCGCTTCGTCACGTTGTCCAGTATATGTCCCTCCATTACTGCTGACGCGTATCCACCTGCCTCCAACCACACGCCCAGATGGCGTACCAGTCCTATGGTAGGTCGTGGCACAAAGGGGAGCACCAGTGGAGCGGTGTGTTTTGAGTTAGTAAGGCGTGGACGTGGGCGAGCAGATGGGCCAGGTTGGGTACTACTTGCTGGGGCCCAGCAGTTCTGAAACTGACCAAGGAGGATGATTTCAGTTTTGGAGGCGTTCAGTGCCGCGTTGCTTACCCAGGAATATTCCTGGATGAGGGCTTCAAGCACGCGTGCATCTTTGTTATAAGACACCCCCACCACGCAATCATCTGCAAATGCCATCATCTTGACTGGGGTTTGGCCTGGCACATGGACCCCAGTGAGTTGGGCATTCACATTTCGCAGTAGTGGGTCAAGGCTGAAGTTGTATAAGAGTGGGCTCAGGGGGTCCCCTTGTCGCAGGCCCCTTTGAGGATGGACTACTTCCATTAGGAAACCTGGGCTGCGCACTGCCATTGTTGCAGATTCCGTGAGCAGCATCACCCAGTTAATGAAGCGGGGGTAGGCGGAATTTTTGGAGGCAGGCCCTAAGGTATTCCCAGTTTACTCTATCATAGGCCTTTTGTTGGTCCAAGAATACAAGTGCCCCAGAGGCTGTGGACTGACATACATTAGCCACAGAGTGCACATTATCCCAAATCAACCTTCTGGGGATGAAACCAAATTGTTCTGGGGAGATGGTGGCAGATGCTACAGTCCCTAATCAGTTAGCCATAATTTTTGTTAAAATTTTAGTGTCTGTGTTTGTTAGAAAACTGGGGCGCCAGTTGGCTAAGTCTAGCTTATCCCCTTTCTTGAAGAGTGTGACAGTAAAGGCCTCATGTCCTCCTGGTAGGAGGCGCGTTTCCAACAGGCTTGGGTTAAATGAGGCGAGCAGCAATGGGGATATATATTTGAAATATTTTTTGTAAAACTCATATGGAATGCCATCTGGGCCTGGGCATTTTCAGTTTGGCGCACTGTGAATGGCTGTCCATAATTCGTTTGGAGTAATTAAATTCATTATTTCTGGGTATCAGAAAATGGTGCAGATATGAGCTCTGTCAAGAAATTCCACCATTTTGGCCAGCTGAATTGGTTCAGCTTGGTATAACTCAGAGTAATATCTTTGCATTTCGATTGCCACTTTGGCCGGTGTGTCCACAATAGAATTATCCGATCTTTGCACCTGTGTGCAGGCCACGCTCTGGCATGGTGCAAAAAATTTTTTGAAGAAGTATGCGGTGCACTTGTCACCTTTAGTGATGCGTGTGGCCCTGTATTGGACACAAACCCAATGTTTGTGTTGCCTTTCAAGTGCGTTGAGGTGGGCGGCTGCCTCCGCCCACTTCTGGCCCCATGCAGGGCTATATCCTGAGGCTGGAATGTTGGACTCCAAGTGGGCCAATTCTGCCAGTGCGCACGATATAACCGCCGATGTGGCTCATGAGCGTCTGGATGAGAGATGGCGATAGTGGCAGATGGTGTCTTCTTTGAAAGTTGCCCATGTGGAAATGGGGTCCGCGCAAAATGGTGCAACAAACAATTTTGCCAAAGTTGCCTCTTCCACCCACGTGGAAAATCCTGGCGACGCGAGCTCTGGGGGGGTGGATTTTGCACCAATGTGGGGCCTTTGCAACTGTGACGGGTAAGTGGTATGTTATCGAGACCAGTCAGTGGTCAGAGAATTCCATTTTTGTTGTTTTGAAGTGGGAGATGTGGGGTTGGAATTTCGCCGGCACTAGAATAAGGTCAATGCGGGTCATGGACCTTAATTGGCTGTTGTGGACATGGGGACGCGTCATGTTTTTGAGCAGTGGGGCATGTCATGGCAGCGCATTCATTAACCCAAGGGTGGCTTTTAGAATGCATAGTTCTACATGACCCTGTGGGGCATGGGGTGAGGGCAGCCACCGGTCCGTTGGTGAGGTTAGCCAACAGTTCATGTCACCAATTAGGAAAGAATTGGGGGGTAGCGGGAGGGATTTGACCAACGAGAAAATTCCCAACGCTCTTGTGCACCGTTTGGGGTGTAAATGTTGATGATTGTGTGTGCAACATTGGCCCATGAGAAGGTGACAATGAGCACTCGGCCATTTAGGAATGTTTCTGAAGATGTAAATTTGAAAAAATTGTTTTTCTGAATTAGCACCCCACAGTGCTTCAACCAAAAGGATAGTGATGGTAGGAGCATTGTTTTCCAAGCTTCCTTGAAACCTCGTGGACAGTGGGACTCCTGGATGGCCAGGATATCCATGGGTAAATTGTTTTGTAATAAACTCAGTTTCCTAGCCTGGGATGGGAGGCCTTGAGTCCGGCAATATTCAGCATCCCTAGAGTGAAGGTTTCCCCCATCGCACCTTAGGTGTGAGGGGTGGGCCCCGGGCCCACCAGCCTCTTCCAGGTCCCCATGGGCTTTCACAGCAGCGTGGGTATTAGCAGCAACACTATTGGGGTTTTTGTTAATTTTTGTGGAAAGAGTCATGTTGGCTTTGGCCTTCACTTTTGTTTTCCTGACATCGGATGAATTTTTTGCGGTGCGGATAAGTTTGGTGCACCGTCAAGTGGGCAAAAAAAATTTTTCAGTTGGGATAGGTCCCAAGTCAGTTTTGACCAGGGCTTGGGTGCAGCGATTGGGTGAGATCGAATCTCCCATCAGATCCTCAGATTGAGTGGCCCATTCAGCATGGGCCTCCCAATCTGATTGGGTGATAGATTCCCGAGTTGCTTCTGCCACAAAGGTCTCCATGTCCTCCTGGCGTTGTGAGTATGGGATGGTGGTGGTGGCCTTGGCTGCTTCCTTGGCTGCGGTCCTATGGGCCTGCTTGGCCTTCTTCTGCTCCTGCAGGGAGATAGGCTTTACCAATAGGTAGCAGCCTTGTGCTCCCCACGGGAAAGCCTCCTTGGTGCTTGCGGTTGGTTTGTAGTGCGCCTCTCCGCTGGCCATAGCTGCCAAGGGGTGCTCTTAGAATGTGACACCCTCTTTGATGGGGCATGCATGCACCTTATGGCCAAACATGTCACAGTGGGTGCAAATGGGGGCGCGCTGTCCACAGTCACCTGGAATGGGTGGGTGGTGTGCCCTGTGATATCAATAAAGGTGGAGTGCGGGATCTGGGTTAGGTCCTTCACGATCTCCTCAGTTGGGGTCAGAACTGCGATGGCTTTGCCGGTGCACAGGTGTGGCATCAGCGTGAAATGTTGCATTTCAAAAGATTGTATTTCATCATATATGGTGAGACCATCTTTCAGGTGTTGCTCTAAAATGTCACGTTTTACTGTAGTAGGCAAAAAGTCAAATGTGAGGAAAATTTGGTTTGATTTTGTCCATCTGGTGCATTTAGTTTTGACAACCTGTTGCCCTTTAGGGAGGTCAACCACTATGCGCACCGCTGCAGCCTTGTCTGCTGCTATTTTGCTTTCAAAACCTAGGTCCAGCCAACCGCGCAACATGGAGTGAGGTGCAACATACACCGCGGTCAGGAAAATTTTGTGTACATCTTCACAAAATTTTTCCCATAGGGCCATTTTTTGGATGTCCAGATACACACAGACTCCGAATTCCACCGACAAAAGTGGCTGGGAATGTGGCATGTTGATGTACTGGTTGCATCGTGCTTGCCACACAAGTATCTCCGGGGAAATTGTGACCACCAGTTTTTTTAGATTTTTTTCTATTCCGCCGGATTCTCTGGGGCATTTTTGAATGTTAGAGGCCGCGGGCCTTCCACCTGCTCCTCTTGCCTTGCTTGCCCAACTGCTCCCAGACATGGGCGCAGACTAATCCCCTCTATGAGATTATCAAACTAGATTTAGTATTGAATTGAATGGGTTGCAAAAGTGTTTGCAACGAGAAAGAAAAGTACCATTCAGTATTTAAACTGTATCAAGGGTCAAAGGGAATTCAATGGTAAGTTTGGAATAGCTTAGTATGGTCCAAGTTAGGGAATATGTAAATTTGACCTATTAAAGCTCAGAAAACTTACTTCACTTTAGCTGAATAAAGGAGGGGGAGTTATTGTTAGGAAAAATGAACCCATGGGGTAGTATTTTATATATTTCAGCCAAACCCCATTAGAGAAAATTATGTCACTTTTGGGGACCCCTGCCAAGCCTATAAAAGGGGGAGGTCCCCACTTAGGTGTTGGGTTTGAACTAGACGTGGCCTGGGGAGAAACCTCCAATGGTCTCCACAGGTTCCCCCACATGATTGGGACAATCTGACTGCCCGGCTTTGTGCTGTTTGCCCATATAGTATTTGTAGAAATGTTACCCTGATTCACAGGGTTCCACCAAGATATGACCAGGGTCTTTTGGCTAATAGTATCATTATTAGTACTTAAACTGCTCTTATTATAATCACAAACTTGTAAATGTCTGACATTTCCCCCTTTGGTTTATTTTGACCCAAAACGTTCTTTTCTTGAAGCTGGGAGGGAAAATATCTGACACACTGCCCTGGCTCACAAAGGTCTCTCTCTGCCCGCATTTCCTCTTTGATCCGGTAAAATAATGTAAGCTGTGTGCAGAGAGGTTGTACAGTCTAGGGCCCCCAGCAGGACCCTAGGGCACACAAGGGTGACCAGGTCACTGACAGAGTTCCATAACCTCTTCACCCTGCCCAAACCTACCTATAAGCACTAATTCACTAAATAATTTGGATTGGGTTCATAATAGTTTGGATTGTGGACCGTACTTGGAGGTCGCTCAAATTACCACTTGCTATCTGTTCAAATGATTAATTGATAGGACATGTTCAGGTGTAACTTGTGGTAGTAGCTTAGGGTTTAGTGGAATGGGTTCAAAGTTGATAGTATTCCATTAGATCTCTCGCTTTCTGGCAGATGGGCTGCCAAAATTTTGACAGCCAATAGGAGCTTCTTGAAGCCTCCCAACTGTTTACAATATTTTAACCTGGCCAAGCAGAGGTTCCCCATAGGGAATAAGTTGCAGGCCAATTTCCATGCTCCTATTCTTTTACTTCACCATATAGGCAAAACCCTCCCTAGGGGTAGGTTGCCAGTTTATTTGTTACTCTTGTCAATTTTTCCCTTTTAATAAACTAGCCTGTTCTGGTAGTTTATGGTGGATTCTGCCTCGTAATTGCTTTTAGTTTAATTAAGTATGTATCTGGTGATGCTTGCTGCTATCCTGAATAATGCACAGATGTTCTTGGAGTGGATAACCTGATTTACCAATCAGTGATCTACCATGGTGTAGCGGAGTTCACAGAACTAGTATTTCCCATATTGGCCAATCCACTGAGCACATTGTAAATACCTGAAGCCTTGGTTTACCCTACCAACCTACCCTCAATGTGGCACAATCCAACCCCAACTATGTCTGCCCACCTCATCAATCTGGTATCATCCAACCACCAAAGGCTGCAAACCTTGGAGGAGTTGATGTCCTTTTGCCTCTCCCACCCATGGGTTTTCCCCAGTGAGACCTGCAGTCACCCTTGCTGCCTTCTGGCTGGTTATGGGGACCTCTGGTATGATGAACCAATCTACCCCCACCCAACTTCAAGGATGTACCACACCCAGCCTCTAGGGTAGTTGAGCCCAAAGCTTACTGATCCAATGTCTAGACACCAACCCACCCCGCTGAAATGGCCAACCTCTGTTCCATCAGCTCTCACCATGATAGTAGGATCTACCTAAGCTAAGAGAGGCGCGATAGTTTTAAGCGAGCTATAATTAAACCTCCTGGGGTAGGGTGGCCGCCTTTAAGCCTAAGGCTAAAATTATACTTGGTTGAGCATCTCGCTAGGTGGGATGAAATTTGATAATCTATACCCCTATCATTAATTTTGGCCACGGGGGAAACTTTAAGCCTATACTGAGTTTGGGTTGGGTATAGGGTATAACCGACGTTTGGCTGGTATTAGCTTAAGATGGAGGGATGGTGGGTTAATATGGAGGTTGCTGGGGTAAGTTTAAAACCACGTGGTAAACTCACAAAAATCGAATCCACCGAAAGGGTAAAATATTCGATTAAGGGTTTAGGAGGTAAACCCAACCGAACGGTTGATTCCGATCAACAGCCGTCTAGGATTAAAATTCGCGACCCGTGGGAGCGCGCGTGGCGTAAGGTTGGGTTTAAGCTTTAGCCGGCGCATCAACCTTACTTTTTTTATCGCGGGGTGGAGAGATGCCTCATAAAATCGAGTTCCGAGCTCTCAACCTCATCACCGAGGCCCGGAATACCTTCGGGATTCGGCACCAGGATTTTACTCGGTATAGGTACGCTTTCAAGTTTTTAGTTCCCTCGTTTGTAGTTCCCCAACCAACCCAGTTTCGTATCCCTTTTATTTTCCGTGGGGGTTTGTATTTCGTAATACGCGAGGGCTCATGGGGGCTTCCACCCTAAAGGGCTACGGTTCCAACCTCAACTACCTTAATACCCCCATTTACCTTGGTTTTGGATACCGTATGCCTGCGCTTCAGGGGTTGGCTAGCCTTTAAAAACGCCCCCATGTTTTAAACCCAACGTTTAAAAGTTACAAAATTAACCTCGAGCAGAAAATACTGCACCCACCGGCGGTCCAAGCTGTGCCGGGCGTTGAAACTTAAAGGGGAACTCAGCTGCGATATAGTTAGGGGTTGGAATTCGGTTCGCTGACTGAGGCGATGGTTTCCAGTGACCGGAGGTAGCGTTAAACCGCGGTGAAAAGGTTTGGCTCCAACGCTTACCCTTTAGGTACCTTGACCTGGCCCTTTTAGAGGCGGAGCGGGCCTGGGCCGCCGCTTTGAAGCCAAGTGTGACCCTAACCGCGAGGCCCGGAAGCGGTACGCGGTGGTGGGTCGGTTAAGGAGGGCGTGCATCTTGGCCGCCACCTTGGCTCGGGCCTGTGCGTGGGTGGTACTCGACGACGTTTCCAAATTGGAGATTAAGGTAATACGGCTCGGTGGAAAAGTTGTCGGTGGTGGGGGTTGGGCTTGTAAAGTGTGCCGCAGTTTAATCCGCCTCAAGTTTTAGGCGCAAACTTGTATTGTGATGTCAAGCCCATTTAATTGGGTTGCCCACCTTGATAACGGGCAGGATAGATTGGGTTTTGGTTGGCCCTAGATTTTAACCGGTTGAACTTTTGGCTGCTGGTACTCACTTATCCGCTTCGAGTGCCAGTGGCCAGTTATTTATCTCCTTGGTGGGGGGCTTGAGTTTATCCTTGTTAAGGCTGGGATGTTTAAAAACTTCTAGGTTTACATCTGGATCCTCAACGGACTTCACACCTCCGAAAGGGAGCAGTGGCAAGCTTCCAAAGATTTTTTCGCGGCAGCGAGGTAAAGTAGGGGATGGGGTTAAATTTGCGCCTAGCGAAGTGCTGAATCGGTTGGCGCAATGGGCCGCAGTGCCAGCCCAGGACAAAGCGCTCTACCTTTCGTTCCTTGACGAGCTTGAGCCCAGCCTCCGGTTTTGCGAATACCACCTATCGAACCCTATGGAGGTTGGCGACCTCGCCGAACTGCTGTCTACGGTGGCGAAAGAGCTTGGGGTAATCGCTTGAGCTCTGGATAACCCTCCTAGTCCGTTTCAACGCCAGTTAAGTCGGGCGAGTTCCCTAGCTCGCTGCTCTGGTTCGGAAGCGAGATCTGGCTGCCTAGCTCGGAATTGTCCCGCCTGGCGTTCCACGCCCACCAGGCGGAAGCGGCTATCGCTTCCGACCTGGCCTCCGATACCGCCATGCTGCCGTTTGATGAGCTTGTAGGGGCTTATGCCGAGATGGCGCAGGCGGCCAACAAACTTCTGGAGGCGAACCGGGTAAGTTAAACCAACCGGAGGCTAACTTGAGCAGCTGGCGGCCGCCAAGACCCTTTCCTCGCGGGGTGCCGAAATCGCCGCCAACCTCCACCGGCTCCAGGCCTGTGCTGAGCAGCGGTACCGTACCGGTATCATCCTGCGCAATTGGTGCCTGGCCAAAGCGACCTTCTCCATACACAGAGGCACAAGAGTCCCCCAGCTCACCTGCACCGGGCGGGTGGAGGTGGTGGCCCAATTGACGGAGAAGGCTTTGCAGGCCCTCGAAGAGATTTCGCGCCTCCCGGCCTTTGAAGAGGACTACCGCTTCGAGCAGTGGGTTCTTTCAAACGGCTCCTTCTTTAAGGCTTTTCGGTAAGGGCGCCCAAAACGTCTAACCGGCAGCCTGGTGTTTATCGGTATGAAGTACGCCGGTAACCACGAGTTTGCAAAGGCCTTTGCGCTCTTTGAAAGGGCGCACGAGCTGTTCCTGCAGGCGAAAGGCTTCAAAGCGCAAGCCGTCCAGTCTACCGCCCGGATCGACTCGCTCATCACCTTGGACGAGCTTGAAGTGTGGGCTGCCCTCTCCCGCAGCCAAGCCCACCAGGCTCACGCCCATTACGCGCTCGACTACGCCCAGGCGTACTCCGACGTCCTCGAAGGCGCGTCCACGCTTGGGTTCCGTGGAACGCCGGCGCCGGAGGTAACCGGATCAACCCGCCCTGACGTTTTAGCCTGTGGCGCTTAACTTGAAACGCTTCCCGCGCTTCAAGGCGGTGGCCCCGGCTGGGCCGCTCTCTAGCCCGGTGCAGCCACCCCTCTTTGGGTTTGAGCCACCGTTACGCCCCACCCCCTGTAAACCCATCGCTTTCGACGTGGCCTCTAAAGCGTTTGCGCATGGCGGCTCTACCCACCGAGCCATGGTGGCGCGGCTCGCGGAACGGGCTGGGATCGCCGGACCCGAGATCGCCCAGCCCACTGGTTCCGGCCGCGGTTTGGGGGGCTCCTATCCTCGATCTTTGGCAAGTAAGCACCCTTTCAAACCTGGTGGCTTTGAACCGGAAGTAAATCCCGCTCCGGGCTCAACGTTGACGTTAACCCTTTCACTGATTTTCAACAAAACTTTACTTTGCCCTTAAATTTAGCCAAAATTTATTAGCCAATGGTTACACCTTTCATATTATCTTGGCCCCGGTCGGTAATCTAACTATCCGGTAAAATTTTGAGATAAAAATACTCTCATCTCCTGGCTGCATATACGTATTTTTAGGTTTACATACCCCTCATTTTTTGGACGCATATCTGTGGAAAATCATTGAAAGGGTTAAGTAAATTTTTGGTATGATGTTTGGCAAGCCATGAAGCCAACCCTTAAACCCCCGAACCTTTGCTCCTGACAGCTACTCTCACCGCCGATCCCTAGTTTATACCCCATCAAGGGCTGAGGCATAGATTGGGGTGCTAGGTGTATGTTGGAGTTTAGCCCAAGTTGCAGGCTGGCTTGGGTTGGCAATCTCACCCCTCAAGTTGCAGGGTCGGAAGCGTACCTCACGCATCCCACCCCATCCAACGTTTTGAGGCGGGGGTGTTCGGGTACAGGCTGGTACCCCCCGTTGGGTATCTAGCGGGTGGCCTAGGGTGATTGGTTGAACTAAGGGTATTTAGGGGTACGAAGCTTTAATCTGATTGTAAACTCAACTGGGATGGCAGGCTTAAGAGTACATTCGCTGCTAAAAATATGTCAAAATCAACTGCTTCGCCTTAAGCCTAGTAAGGCAAAGGCCAAGGGTAGGGCAACCTACACCATATAAAGTTTTCAAGGTCAAAGGGGTATAATAATTAGGTCAATTAGAACCCTTCACTTTATCTAAGTTAAGCAACCTTGCTAGGAACACCATGGTAACAAGAATGGTAATGGGGGTTGATAGAGTGGAGGCCAACGCATCTGATAAGTCTTTGTGCTATGAGGAGCGGACCCTATGCTTCCCAGGTTACTGGGGTATTGGGTAGGGGCATGGTACACCATTCTCACATCTACCCACCCTCTAAATGTAGGGTTTATTAAAAAGGGTCTAAACCTTGTTCTGAGAGATCTTTCTGAGAGATTTACCAGAAGTTAAGTCAGTCCCTTAGGATGGTAACTAACCAGCTCTTATGGGTCACAGAGTAGGTTAGAGCACCCAGCAGGTCGGTTTATAAAGCCCAAAGGGTGATCCAAAGGTAAGGTTCTAGATTGGTGGGGTGTACAAATGTCCACCCAAAACCTTACCATAATAGTTGCCAGGCAGCTCACTGCAAATATGCCCGCTGAGGTTAGGTGGGCAGGTCCATGAATTCAATGGATCTAGTAACTTCATGTGAATATCTAAATTTGATGGTGGTGGGATTTTTCCCATAAAACCAGCTGACTAGATTACCGGGGATTGCCAGGGGATAATTCCCTAAAGTGAAGTGAATTGGATATCGGTTGACCCTGTTTTCAGGATAACAATGTTCTGGGGTATTTAGGTTATTCACTTGGGTCAGATCTGTTGGGGATTGATCTGGATGAATGCTTAATAACTTGTTGGGCAGAGTTGCCAATGAAATAGGGGCATCAGATAATTGATCAATGATTAACCATCAGGTGTACCAATTTGGATTAGTTGGGTTTCATCACCAAACAATTGGAATTTAAGGATTAAGTTTTGAGGTGAGAGATGCCGCCTGCAACTAGCAAATCTATCAGTTAGTTTGCAACCTGCCTTAATGGGTAACAAGTCCCATTACCTAAGCAGGTCACTTGCCAAATATGGTTGGTTTGCTGGGATCAAGAGAAAAATGTTAGTGACACATTTTCTGACTTTTTCTATTATAGGTCTCAGGGATATCCTATGATGGAATCCTAGCCAGGATGAGGAAGACCATCGCTGATGAGTTGAGGATGGTAATTCAATGGCAACAGCTGCTGTTTCATTGAGGAGGTGCCAACTGAGGGTTAGACACTGAATTTCCACTATAAATTCCCTTAAGAACTTACTAATAAAATACAAAAAATTACCAGAGTAATATCTTGATATAATTTATCAGAATCCATTTTGAGTTCTATTCTTTCTCAAGAAAAATTATTGCAGTGTGCTTTAATTGGGAGACTCTTTAGGATAAAGAGTAAGGATATGAGTGGGGATGCAGAGAAGAAGCTAAATCAGGGATTGCTGCCAACTGTGTGTCACCAGAGAGAAACCATAACCAGGGTTCTGAGTGTGGATCAAGTTAGGTGGTACCAGGGAATAAATCCCTATCAAGGACATCCTAAGTATTTCAAGAGGAAATACTGGCCAAGCGTTGGGCCTAATACTAGTACTTTAATTCAACTACAAATAATAGTCTCCATGCTATTATCAAACAAATATATTTCACTATTAAATAATGTGGAGAGTAGCATGGTGACAAACCTGAGAAGTTAATTAATTTAGGGGTTATCAGCTGAAAATAATTCAAGAACCCTATAAATTTAACAATTGGTGCTTGCTATAGGGGTGTAATTGAGTAGAAGATACAGGACATGATGCCATATAAAGACAAAATAAGAAAACTCTGGACAGAGTTGGCAACTGTTAACCAGAACACCCTAAACTTGGTGGATCATCAAGAATTTGCTGCCTTGGAGGAGAGAATCATCAAGCTTGAGGAAGGGGTTGACAATGTCATGAGTTTAAGAAATGAGTTACTTGAAAAAGTAATGTCATTGAAGAAAAAGGAAGGGGACTTAGTTTGAGAAGTCTTATTTCTGAAAATGGAGCATTAAGCAGATCACGTTTGTTTAAGAGCATTCAGTGCATATATAGAGCAGCTGATAAAGCAGGTCAAGGAGTTGAAGACTCATAAATGTGAACGTGAGCCATATGCAGTGACCAATGCTAAAGAAAGAACTTTACATACTCTAATTGGAAAGCAACTACCCCAAGAAATATGCCGCCCACTTTTACAGCTATTTTTGGAGATGATGCCCAAAATTACTCCCCAAGTGAGCTGAGTAGCTGAACCAAGAGAGGTGGCTAGAGAAAGCTCAGAAGAATTCAAAATGACACCAAAATTGCTGACTTTTCATTGGGATAACAACCCTGCAGTTTTAAAACTTCTCTCTCTGCTCAGCGTAACTTTCTGAGCAAATTGATTTTGGTAAATTAAAAGCAAACACTTAATCACACACCAAAGTCTTGCTCCAATGTCATTGGATCCCCCACCAACTGTCTCGACGTGGGGCAGCGGTGAATCTCCCCCTCCATTTTCTGTCCAACAGGAAAATGCACTCAGACTGGCTCGCCCAGTCAATCCAAACCCTTGTGACGATTTGTTCCTCCCAATGATCTTGATGCCCATCTCACCTGAACCCAAGCGGTGCCCCGCTGCCCCCTGGTGCTCCCCTGGAGCAACATTCATTTCAGCCTTAGGGTCAAATATGGGAAATTCTTCCCCTATGATGACTAAGCCATTATCAAAATGGCTCAGGTGGTGATGACACCAGCCTGTTTTATTTACTTCTGCCCCTATAAGGGGTACTTAGATCTTGGCTTCCCCTGTGAAGCTGATGCAGCCACTGTGGCAATGGTGCCATTAATTTTCAACAATATTCCCCTCCCAACAACTTGGACCTGGCTCCCAATGGACACCACCTTGGTGGTCCAGTTCGCGGGTTTGCCCACCCACCTCCCCCTGAAGTGCTCCACCAGGAGCTGATGGAAGGTTTGGCAGCTTATGGCTCCAACCCCATCTTACAATTTGTGGTCCCAAATGGGGCCACACGCCTCACTGGGCTTTGGGTGTATGCCACAATCAGCCCTGAATTTATAAAAATTTATTTGGCAATTCCCCCTCATGCCACCATCCCATCTGCCCCCGACCATCTTTTCTGGGCCCGCGTTGAGGGTGGATGGATGATTTGTCCATCCTGTTTTGAGTTAGACCACTCAAAATGTAAATGCCCATACTCAGAAACTTCCATCAACGCCAAAAGTTTGCCCGATGCCCACCAATCTGCCACCCACCCCGTGCCAACTCTGACATGGGGTACAATCCTACCCTCCCCTCCTCCAATGCCTGATGCTGCAGCTGCACCTACAGCCACCAATCAGCACCCACTTTGCCCCAATGCCACAAATAGTTCATCCAACCAAACCTCATATTAGATCCCAGTTTGATCCCATGCATCCACAAATGAATTGAACAAACCTCAACTGTATGCTGATTCCCCAATCCAATCCAACCAAAATACATGGGAATTATTAGATAAAATTGACAAATCAGGTAATATCATTGAAGAACTGATACTGCAACTTGAGCAGCTCTGTAACGCAGAATGGGATGCAAAATTCCCACCTCAGAAATATGTCCCACAACCTAACACCAAACTGTTCTACAGTGACCACCCGCTTGCAGTAGAAGCAGCCGCCACCAGATTTCCATCTGCTTCACAAAGCTGCCACCAAATCTGTGGCTGTGCTCACAGGAGGAATTCCACCTCCTGTCATCCCCATAAATCTTACTGCACAAAGTAATATCAACATGAAAACTTTACACAAAAACATCACTGAAGCCATCCAGAACGTGGTAACTGTAGCACGGAATATGAAAGCAAAAATAACCCAAACCAACATTGCCACATTTGTTAAATTACCAGACGCCCGCCTCAAAGCTGAAGATGCTTTGGGCAAACACATCATTAGTATAATGATGGCTGACAACTATTCGGAAGTTCCAGTCATCAAGGATATTAAACCCTATGCCGCTGATGCCCCCACACCCTTACTATCTGCCTTAACACGCACCCTACTCTGGAATGAGATGGATGTGGCTGAAGATGACCCCCTGATCCCCCGTCCCCACCACCATGGAGGGATAGCAGTATTCGCTGCCCACCTGGTTGGATATTTTGTTAGGTACAATTCAATTGATCCATCCATTTTGAGCGTTTCATTTGAATCATTATTTTTTTATTATGATTTTAGTTTTAGTTCAGTAATGTCCATCCCCTGGTCAGCTTACCTCGGTTAAAAAACACCCCTGCAGTTTTCCAATTGTTTAATATGACAATTATGGATATGACAATTGTCAAAAGGCATTGACGGCGATGAATTAGCCTGATACCAAATGTCAAACCCTAGTGTTGCCCATCTGGAGGGGGACAGCTGGTCATATGCAGAGGCCAAAGTGGCCATTATGAAGGAATTTGGAAGCTGACACACGTGTCAAAATGCAAACAAAAGTTTATAGGCATTCAATTTTCATAAATATGAATCCTTATGAATCTTTACCAATTGTTTCTACCAGGAATTGCAAAGCTTGGTTGGAGTGAAAGTTCTGGATGATTACGATGCCCAAATTTCACTACAAGCGGCCCTTCAGCCCTACCACAATTTGCATCAAATGATTTCTTCCATGTTTGCAATGGAAATTACCACCTCTCAGATGATGGACAATTTTCAGATATTGGGAGCTACCTTCAATGCCACAAATAGAAGTTTAAAATCAAATCCAGTATAAAATTTGAATCCCACAAAGGGGAGTGAGGTCGCTAAGGAGATGAATAACTGAACCAAGCCAGGAAATAAGCTCAAACACTTTAAAAAGATTATTAAGAAGGAGAAAGTCTGTTACCAGTGTGGAGAAAAAGGATAATTAACTGTGCACTGCATGAAATGAAATATCAAATTAACATGGTCCAAGTGAAAGAGTCTGCACCTGCAAAGGAGTCAGGAAAAGGACCCACAGCCTAGATGGGAAACAGTCTAGAGCTGCGGTAAACCTGCTTCTCTTGATATTATGCTCGATGAAATTGACATCACTGATCTGTTTGTGGATGAAGACATGAGTGATCAGCTGTATCAAAAAGTCAATTTGGACGTGAATGCAGTAGCAAGATTCAGGGCAAAGGGGATCAACCCCAAGATAATTAAAGAAGTTGCTCAGCCATATGCCTGACAACTGGATGATAAGATTCGAGCTGCAGATAATCCTGAATAATTGACTGAAGTTTGCTTAGATAAGGCAAACCTGTCATTCCCCCTTAGTGCAATCAAGGAATCATTACCTGGATTATTGGCAAAAGTAATTCGCACCCTCAATTTGGCTAATAACGCCTCTATACACTCAGTAAATACTATCTTACAATACTTGGAGTATACATACATAAATATACTTTGAATTGAGTATGGTTGAGGGCGATTGTTGATAGTGGAGCGCCCACTGATATTGTCTCAACCAAGTTGATGAAGGGGATGAAGATCTTGCCCAATTTGGAATACAAGAAAGAGTACAGGACAGCTGGGCTGAATACCACCATCTCATGCGGAGTGTATAGCGCTCTACCACTTTGCTTAAGATCCTTGGTGGTATCTGCTTTAGAAATAGTTTTGGCCAACCAGAACTAAGATATTCTGATTGGTACAGAATTTCTACAAAAGTACAGAGTTTAATGTAACTTTGAGGATAATATACTGACCATATTGGGTCAGATGTTACCATTAGTCTATCAAAAGGATGGGGAAGCTCTACTGAGTAGGAGAAATATTTTCATCAACTTGATATAAAATGATGGCATAGTCCCAATTTGATACCAACTAGTTGGGCAGATTGACGAGAGATGCCGATGGAAATCCTAAAAGATCAGGGAATTCTGCTGAGGATCAAGAATGTGTGAACTATAACACCAGGATCACAAATAATAGTTGAGACAGGATTGACATTAGAGATACCAGAGCTGCTGTAAGGGGAGGTTGGAAGCCCCTGGAAGAAGTCCAGAGTAGAGCCTTGGGTGGCTCCTGGAATAATAATGCCAGGCCATGGAGAAATTAGAGTACTCTTGATGAATTTAAGTGAAAAACTGATGAAGATTGAGAAGAATCAGATAGTCAAATTTGTTCACCTAATCCTGAAAACTGAACTGAGGAATTTCCATGGTTTTGGGACCCTTGATGAATGGGATTACTGGCCAGGGGTAACCAAGACTATCAATCTATTAGTTGATTGAGAGAAACTTGCTGATATGATGGAAGGACAGCAAGAGGAGGTGCTCAAATTGTTCAAAAGGTATCAGGAAGTATTCACCCAGGATGACCACGATTTGGAATGTGCAAAAGATGTGATCCAAAAGTTCAATACTGGGGAAAATTTGCAATCAGGATGAGACCAATTTTATGGTTGAAGGTGGCCAAAGTGGTAGTGGAGTAAAAAATCAGCAAACTAGAGAAGCATGAGCTTCTAGTTCTGTCATTGAGTCCCTGAGCAAGTCTGATTCTTATTGTGAAGAAGAAGTATGGCTCTAATTGGGTAATGATTATTTATCAGAAGCTGAATAAGATTATGAAGAAGGATTCATACCCACTACCAAGAATCAACGATGCACTAGATCACTTGGGAGAAGCATATTATTTCTCCATGATGGATCTAATATCAGGATATTTGCAAATTGATCTGCCAAGGGTAGACCAAATAATGCGCGATTATCACCGTGAAGGGGATGTACTAACCAATGAGGATGCCCTAGGGTCTGTGCAATGTGTTCCTGTTACGTTCCAGAGGGCCATGGATGCAATATTAAATGACTTGAAGTTGTCATGCGTCCTGGTGTACTTAGATGATATAAATGTGTTCAGTAGGACGTTTACTGACCATTTACACCACTTGGAAGAAGTATTCAAGAGACTGTCACTGCTAACCTGAAGATTAAGCTGAGGAAATGTCACTTAATCAAGAAAGCGTTAAAATATCTGGGATTTATAATCAACTCTAGTTGACTACAGCTGCAAGCCCTGAAGTTGAAGCCATAGAGCGAATGGCTTTTCTGAAGAGTGTCCTAGATATCCAAGTGTTCCTTGAAATGGTCGGATAGTATAGAAGATTTATTCGGGATTTTACAAGAATCACTGAGCCCCTATTCCATCTGTTGAAGGATCTGAAGAAAGGATTTGTTTTGAATGAATAAGACCAGAAATCCTTTGATAAGTTATGCTGTACTTAATGATTTTCTCAATTTTGAAATGTCCAAATTTCATTAAAGAATTTAAAATACAAACTAATGCTTTATTGAGGGTGATTGGCACCATATTGAGCCAAGTAGATGAATTTGGGGACAAACATCTGGTGACATATGTGAGCTGGACACTCTCAGCCACTGAGAGGAATTACACCATAACTGAGTATGAATGCCTTGCGGTAATTTATGCTTGTAAACAGTTTTGGGTGTACATCCATGGAATGCACTTCAAATTAGTGATGGACCACTCCTTGTTGCGTTGGCTGCACAATTTACAAGAATCAGAAGGATGACTGTCCTGATTGGCACTAAAGCTACAGGCTTATGATTAAAAGAGATGGTCCACTGAGTGGGGGCTTCTTATCAGAATGCAGATGGCTTATTGCGTTTATCAATGGTCCAGATGGTATACCAGCAGGCGGATGAGTTATTCCAGAGAATGTTCAAAAGAGAAATCGGAAATGAGCCCTGAGAAATCAAGGATGTGCTTTGGAAAGCGATGGAAAACACCAAGATCATGGATGGACAAGTCTAAAGACAATCAATGGGAAGCAATTACTTTTCCCAAAGTCGTTAGAACGAGCTTCTATCATTCAAGCCGCTCATAAGGTTGTCAGGCATTGAGGTCTGAGAAAAATGACTGATCATAATCGCCAATACTACTACTGGTAGTCCATCAACTATGATGTCGCAGACTATCAGGCTTGCTGTGTGGAGTGTCAGTTGCACAAGCCACATAAGAATATGACTGGATACCAACTGGTCCGCCCTGGATTTGCTTGGCATATGGTGTCCATCAATTTGATGGGACCACTGATGATGAGCACTGGGGGAGTCAAGTACATAATAGCTGCACTTGATCATCTGATGAGATGGGTTGAGATGAAGGCTCTGGCAAAAGTAGATGCTACAAGCAATGCAAAGTTTATCCTAGATCAAGTAGTATACTGACATGGATGCCCGCAGGTCTTACTGAGCAACAATGGACTGAATTTCATGCCTCATGTGATCCTGCTATTAAATAAAATAATGGTGATCTGAGGATTCATGTCTTTACCCTACCAGCTGGAGATGAACAGACTGGTAGAACGTGCAATGGGATGCTGGCCATGACGCTGAGGAATCTGGTCTCAGGAAGAACTCCTTTATGGGAAGTGTACCTGAGTTCAGTGATGGTTACCTACAATTTAAGTCATCATATGGCAACGGGAAAAATGCCATTTGAATTGCTATATGGAAGGAATGCCATGTTGCCGCCAATTTTATATTTGGGTATGAAACCAACATCAGGGTTGAGTGCCAAACAGTACCTGAACCAAATAATAAATATCCTAATCAAAATGCAATTGAAAGAATTTGATATAACTTTGAAGAAAAGGATTTGAGCAAAAACAACGGATGATAAGAACTGACCAGCTTTATCAGAATACTGAATAGGCGAAAGAGTTGCCTTTTGCAATACGCATGGTTTTGGAATAAGAAACAAGTTGGATTCATTGTGGTTGGGCCCATTTGGAATTATTGCCAAGACAGTGATGAACGCCTACTCCATCAAGAATTTCTTGGATGGAAGGATAGTAAAAGGAGTCCATGATAAGTACTTAAAGCAATGGATCGATGAAATTAATAGTAATAATATAAAAAGATTTCTCAAAGGACCACTGAACCATTAAGTTGGCTATGTACTAATAATTTGGTTAAGTTAAAAAAGGCTGTTGACCAAACTATATGGTTAAGTCTTAAGAAAGTAAGACCTCTGAACCATATTAACTGGTAGGTCTAAGTATACCTAGGATTCAGTTTGGGGGATAAAATAAAAATTGGACTTCTGAACTAAAAAAAGGTCAAGTCCCAAGGAAAAAAGAAGAAAAAAGATTGTTAAAAATTGAAAAAATTATTCAAAAATGCATAGAAAAAACGATATAATTGTAATTTTTATTTTTTATTGGTTATCCTCAATTCAGGGATGATTCTGCCTATGTCGCCTCTTGGGGAGGGAGGATGGATTGCAGTAGGAGTAAACAACCCATCATAATCTATGTGAGATCAAATGCTAGTGAGGGCTAGACCTACATGAAACCAAGTTCGTTGAGCGACCACAGTTCCTTGCAAGAAAGTGACTAGGGGAAGAGAAATAGACCATGTCAGAAGATTTTGAATGTGATACCTTGGAGTGGGGAGGGAAGCAACATTACAAGAATAGGCAGTCAGCAAATAAACACGAGCAATCCTGATATGGCACTGAAGCCAGAAGATTGGTATTGGGCAATTTCTAACAGGCTTTGTCAAGAACTCCAGACATATGGGCTGGCATCAAGAAAGGGATACTAGGTGGGGGTTGCCAAATCATGCCTCCTATTTAAGCCATCAGTGAAAGATAACAATGGGACATGCCATAAACGAGATAGTCATGCAAGGAGAGAATGGCATCTGAAGGCAATAACTATGAGCTTCTCAGAAGCTGAAGCAGAATGAGCGATGGAAGCTAGGAGAGGCTGGAAGCTTCATGGCCCAACTTTGAAGAACTTGGACAGCAAAGCGAAGAGCATAGTCTGCAAAATCTTGAACTATAAAGTTTTCAAGATTGAAAAGTTAAGAGCTAGGGATAAAGCCTCAGTACTTGGGCCCCTAATTCTGCATAGGGGAATTTGAAATATAAGAGTTTCTGATGGCTAGTTTGATGGCCAAAACAGCTGGCTTGTATTATTGACCAAGTTGGAAGAGGAACTCCGGAATCAAGTCCAATCTGGTGAGGAACAATGAATCAAGAGAGAAGTGCATTGCTTCAGGAGGTTCAACAATGATGTTAGGAGGATTTGCAAATGGAGCCAAAAACAGGAGAGTTTAGAAATATAACTCAGGAATCAATGGCAGAGGAAGATTTGGCTGCGAGTCATTTGAAATGATCCCTAGCCTGGTTTTGTTAGGGTTGGTTACCATTTCTGGTAATTTCATGCAAGGACTGGCTATGAGGATTTGAATGGGAGTATGGTTCCTGGAAGGACCATAAGTAGGATCCAGCGCGCAGATTGCCTCATCAGCTGGAAGAGCCAAAGGTCTTTATCAGACAGACTATTAAGCAGCTGTTGGTACAAAAACTTGGAATTTGACATATGAGCTGGACGAGAGGGGATGTCAGACTTATATGATAGTTAACATTATGCACTCTGAAATCAATCAAGCTCTAATTTTGGAGAAATTAATCTCAAAATTAATGAGTAAGCTCCAGAGAAGAATTAAGAATGATATGAGCCAAGAGGTTATTTGAGAACTTAATATGGGCAAACATAAATGAGCATTCTTAATTGTGCCACAAAATGAAATTTGTGAGGCAAGAATATCTTGCTGAGAACAAGGAGAAAATTAGGAAATTCAGGACGCAAGACCAAGAATCCTGAATATGACAGTGGTTTATATGCCCTGATGGGGGAAAATGGATCCTGGGAGTAATATTGTCACAAGTAAATCGATCAGCCCAGCATGACAGAAGGTCATGGGGACCACGCTCTGACTGGTGGTAGCGAGGAGGAAGAGGAAGAGAGCCACATGCTGAAGTTCATCCTGAGCAGTGTTGAGTAATGATTATTTATACTCTGCTTGAACAAGTAAAGTATTTGATTGATTGTACAAAGTGGTGTTCTCCTGCCCTGATCCTTTTCTCGCTGGATGGCTAGGCAAGAGGGGGGATGTGTTGGAATTTTTGCCCATATTCCCAGCCGACTAGATTACCAGGGATCGCTAGGGGAGAAAATCCTTAAAATAAAGTGAATTGGATATCAGTTGACCCTGATTTTGGGGTAACTATGTTTGGGGGATTTTAGGATATTTGTCTGGTCATATACATCGGGGATCAATCTGGATGAATACCTAATATCTAATTGGGTGGAGTTGCTGACGAAATAGAGGCATCTGATAGTGATTAACTATCAGGTGTACCAATTAGGATAGGTCAGGTTTCATCACTGACCAATTGGAATTTTAAGGATTAAGTTGCAAGGCAAATGATGCCACCTGCAACTAGAAAATCAATCATCTTGTTTGCGACCTTCCCTGAGTGGGTAACAAGTACCATTACCTAAGCAGGTTTTTTGCCAAAATATGGTTGGTTTTCTGGTATCAAGAGGAAGACGTTAGGGACATATTTTCTGACTCTTTCCATTTTAGGTCTTGAGGATGTCCAATGATAGAATCCTAGCCAGGATGGGGAAGACCATCACTGATGAGACGAGGATGGGTGATTCTTGGCAACGGCTGCCATTTTATTGAGGAGGTGCCAACTGAGGGTTGGGCGCTGATTTACACTATAATTTCCTTAAGAATTCACTAGTAAAATACACAAAATTACCAAAGTATTATCATAATATACTTTATCTGAATTCCTTTCAAGTTCTATTCATTCAAAAAAATTCTTGCTGTGTGCTTTAATTGGGAGACTCTTTAGGATAAAGAGTAAGGATATGAGTGGGTTCAGAGAAGAAGTTAAATCAGGGATTGCTGCCAACTTTGTGTCACCAGAGAGAAACCATAAACAGGGATCTGAGTGTGGATCAAGTTAGGTGGTACCACGGAATAAATCCCTATTATGGACAGCTTAAGTATTTCGTGAGGAAATACTGGCTAAGCGTTGGGCCTAATACTAGTACTTTAATTCAACTACGGATAATAGTCTTGATACTATTATTAAACGAATATATTTCACTATCAAACAACACAGAGAATTGCATGACAACAAACCTGTGCAAGTAAGTAATTTAGGGGTCTTCAGCCAAGAATAATTCAAGAACCCTATAAATTTTAACAGTTGGGGATTGCTTAGCAGATTGAGCAGCATTTGTATCAGATATGCCATCCATCTCTTAACTATAAGGTGGTCAGTTAAATGTTTGGAGCTGGATTAAGAGCACCACTCGAGGCTTATAAGGCTGGGTATGAAGGTTACAGGTGGAGCCACCCTCCCATAAGATATTTGGAAGCTTCTTATTTGTCATTGCATACTCCCAAATATGTTTGAATTAAGCCTAGAACCTGAATCTCCCATCTCAAAAGCAAGCAGTTTTGTATCCATTTTTAAATCTTGAGTGCACTTGATTTGGGTGACAAAATATATAGCCCATCTTGCTTCTTAAAACCTTCTTGATTGGGTTTAGCAACCTCTTATCCCAAATACTGACATAATTAAAGGTGTTAGATATTAAATTGAGATGAATAAAAGGGCTGGGGTCTCAACTGAGAGCCCCTTTGGCTATCAAGGATTGCTCAGTTATGACTTCACCCAATAAATTAAAGGCTGGCCGGCCAGTCAGGGTAAGTAAACACACAAAACACAAACCCAAATAATAGTGGTATAGCCACCTACAGAGCTTTGGATTTTTGGGGAGAAACAAAAAGGGGAGGGTGGCAATTACAACGACTGTTATGAACAAGCCCACCAGAAGCTATGCAATAGTAACAGTTTTTGCCACAGATTCAAGAGAGGCAGTTACTTAAGGTACGGTTTGCATACTGGGAGCACTCTTCCTTAGGGATCTATGGGACCCCGTGGGATTATTTCATAACTTAGCATACTGGGTAGGAAGCACCTAAAAAATCATAGTCACATCATAATACCACATGGCGTCCAAGTGAGAGGAAATACCCCACTGATTTCAAATGGGTACCCCCACTCAAGCATGGAGGGCAGCCGTAGGGTCAAAATTGTAACTATTGCCATTTCAATATGTAATCCAGGGAACATGGCACCTAACATGTATCACAGTATATTACCAGTATAATGGCCAGTAAAATTAAAATTTTTTAAAAGGGGTTTGTTTATTTTAAGAAAGTAAAAGGAATTGACTGACAGCATCTGGTGGGATCAGCTGCCAGAAAATTCAAGTTGGGAACTAAGCATGATTGGCATGAAGATTTAGGAGTCCCCCTTACCTGACTTTAACAGAATGAGGCTTTAGGGTTTTTGGTGGTAGGCAATAAATTAGGGGGTACCTACTGTTCTACTTCCAAACAGTTGGCTCCTACCCCCACATTACCCAGTTAGTTGTATGCTGAGAGGATTTGGCTCTTGTGTAGAGAAATCCCAAAACTAGCTCACCAAAAGGGCAAAGACTAATTCAGTTGAGTTGTCGATGCTGCCATCATTTTTCTCAAATTTAACCCAATATCCTTAATCTCATGTAACCTTTTATTCAAATTCTTGGAGTAAGATCTTTAACTTTTTGCTCTTTAATAGTATTCTTATTAGGGTTTTAACCAGATGGATCCTTCTGATAGTATAAGAATTAAGGGTTTTGGTTAGTTGGGCATAATTTCCAACTAATCGCTTAGTTTGATACTATTTAATGTTATATATTTAAATGAGTTTAGTTTCAGAGGAAGCTGCAATCACTGCCAAAATGCCATTCAAAGATCGTTGTGGAAATTTCCAGCAGAAAGCTTATGAATCCGTTACAAATTGTCTGAAAATGGTTCCACCAACTGATTTGGAGCACCAGTGGCTCATAATGAGAATGCTTTGAGTTCTATAAAATTATGAACTTATATATGATTGACCAGCGACTTATGCTGAGGATTGATTGCCCTAATATTAATACTCAGTGATCAGATGAGCAGATTTGGAGTGAATCTCTATAAAAATTATGAATGAATGAAGGTTATTATCTGATAGAATTTTGGAATCAAGTGGACAATGGGGCTTCCAGTATTTGATTAGCCAAAGAGTACTTGGGTGCAGTAGCCCTGAAAGTAGTATAAATAGTCATTCATTCCCTCCTAATAAACACTTCTCGTTTGCCCAACTTTCCTATTTGTTTAAAGTAGCTTAGAGCAACTAGAGTAAGGAAGGTGGGACAGGAGATCCTCAATAGGCGTGGGTGATCACACCTGGAGTGGCCAGCGCTGCCAGCTTCCATACCTTATCCCTATGAGGAACTGGTGAGAACCTGGCCAGCTGGCTACCTGCGGATGCGCTGACTGGCTGCCAATCTTGTGGGGTGCAGCGTGGGAGTGCCATAGTCACCCAAGAAGGGGGATAAACTTGCCGGGGCATGCCCATATGGGTTGGTGAAGGATTGTGAGATTGGGCAGCGCAGAAGTGCCTGAGCTACCCAGGAAGGGGGCAGGACTTGCTGGGGCACATGCAAAGGACACCAGGGGCTAAAGGCGAAACCGTTGGAGTTTGGTTGGTGGGTTGGATGCAGACTTGTAGGGGTGGTACGCCAATGAAGGAGAAATGGTAAAGGGCCAACTAGTCTTCATACTGGTTGGCCTGGAACACTAGAAGAGCCCATGGTCAATATCGTGACAGTGATGCTTACTACAGGGGGCCCAGGGATCAATTACAATATGATAAAAACTCAGTCGCTGGCTATATTGCATCCAGGTTGCTTTGATAAGGAACCTGCATGACATGCTGGGCCAGTTGCATATGTGGAGCTGAAACTTGCGTTGGATTCTGTGCTTAAAAGACAAGATGAGCTGCTCCAGGAGGTTTACAGTGATAAGCTGTCTCCGTTTGATCATGAAGGGTATATTCATGAGTTCTTTAAGTGATTTGAATTTGTGATGGAAGGAGCCTTAGATTGGCGGAGAGCGAAACTGTTGATCTCTACCTTGGATGTTGGGAGCACCAATCAAATCGTCTGTTACCTTTCATACAGTTCCATTACATACCAAGAAGTTAAGGAGACAGTGCTACGGTTGTTCAGTGGAACTGCAAAGATGTCACAGTGGAAGGATGAGTTCTTGACCATTGGGTTTCAGCAGAATGTGACTCACTGCGTTTGCTGAGCGATTTATGGCAGAAGCTCATGTGTTGATTGGGGCAGGGATTTTATCCTAATCTGATGTGTATATTGCAATGACCTCTGCTGTGAAGCCATACCGCGAGTTATATAACGTAATGACCCCAATGTTGGATGAGGACTTACCTTTGTTTAAAATTGTTCAGTTTTTGCGCCGTATATCAACCAACTTCCCTACACCTAATACAGAGTGAAATCCTTCCGCTACCACCACCATATCATCTTACTTGGGGAAATTTGTCTGTCCAGTTCAGATTCTGCCAGGTTACCCTTAGCATTTGAACGTCCGCCCCATACCTGCTTATTGTCACTGGTCCAACTACCGCCCTAGACCTGTTTACGCTGATCACTTACAGTCCAACTTTTGACGTGGCTCGTTTTACATTATCAGGGATGTGGGCCCTGTGTGGGTTAGTTTTTTCAAATGCAGTTGACAGGGGCACCAGCATGGTGGTTCCCAATCACCAGGGCTCTCACGTACATCCTGAACAGTACTGCAAGGGAAAAGTCAGAGCGGAGTAGAGATGGGACTCTCTAACTCTGCTATCTCAAATCCAAACGTCCCACCTGAACCCAACCCAGAATATTCAGCGGAAATCCCCTTGTACAATGAGGCAGTATTAATCAGCAGCTGGTTGGGGGGGGTGAATGTTTTGACATGAGTGCAGCCTACGGCTGTGGCGGAAGAGGGGTCTCAGATGCAAATCAAGTCGTATGCTTGTCAAATGTTTGACCAAGTTTCCCCTGACAAGTTAGACCCCTCCGCTGATGCACCTTTCTTGCAAGAAGTAAATGTCAATCTTTTGGTTAACACTGTTATAAAACAATACCCCATAATTGGCGAGGGTTTTCGTGTTTCCTTGGAAACAGAGACTACTTAAATGTCCATGTTGTAAACATTCAGAATGTATCTTACTATGAATGTACTTAGTATGACCTGATTGTAGCTATAAACTGAGTCCATGCTATCATAGATACTGGTGCCCCCATCAATATAGTTGTCATGGAAATGGCAGAAGAAGTTGAGATCAGCCTGCCAGAAAGGATGCGTAAGCACCCAAAAGCAAGCCAGAATGCCAGAGGCATTGCTGACTGAACGACATTATATGGAGTGGGGCATTGGGAAATGACGAAATGTTATTGTAACACAACAGTGAGAATTATCCTGATGACAATCCACAATGAGACCACTACCAACCCAGGGGGCCTCACTGCAGGGGGTGGGATCACAGAAATAGTTTCAATAAGTTCATCAGCATATTGGGTCATTTCAACTGGGGAGGCAAGGAGACGGATTCTCTCTTGTAATTGGTGGACATATGGCCACATAATCCCTGTGTACTGTTGCCGGAAGTTCATGATAATGGGGTTATAGAGACAAATATTGGACTCGCTGAATCCAATTGATGATGGAGGGAGCCATAGTGAACTTAAGTACTGGTAGAGCCCATCTGATATATGGACTGATGGCCACCAGGGAAACGCCATCAGGGATTCGTTCAGAAGAAGTAATAAGAGAAATTTGTTTAGTTTTTTGGCAAATTTTTATTAAATGGAAAAAAGAGAATCGAACAACAATTTTCTCAGTGCTATGAAACTGAATAAATAGTGGTCGATTGGAGTAGTGATAGGCAGGGATTGGGACCTTCAATCTTGACCTAACCAGCGAATTATTCAGGAATGTTGGGTTTGTTCCTTGAGAACTGACATCGAAAAATTCAGCGACAGGGTGAGTCACTGTCAATTTGACCTTGAACGTCTGAACTGAGGTTCAGCTACATTTCCGATGGTTGGCGTGATGACATTTTGCCCGTTGAGCGATGGGAATCCCCCAAGGACACTCCACATAGGGGCAGGTCCATTTGGTTGGGAATGGGTTCAGGACGCCCAACTCACCCATGCTTGGTCACTGGACCATTCGTTCAATCAGTAGCATCACATCGCTGCAATGCCCAAATTGTCAACAGGGGATTTTGAACCCTCATTGATGGCGTCTGATGCTATAGCCTGCCCGTTGAGGATGATCCCTGGTGACTTTGGTAGGGAGGTGATTTGTTTGATTGACATATTAATCAAATTAGAACTGTTGGGTGTTCTGACTGATAGCTCAGTCTTCATGCCTTTCCAGTCATTTGAGATCCAAGCATTGGCCAGATTACCACTTGAATTAAATCCGATAAATTTCAATTTGACAATATCAGTGCAGATTTCGATGATTCCCCATAACAGTTCTGCCGAGGTGAGTGTGGGTACTGGGGTGGGATCCAAAGTGGAAGAGCTGTTACCCAGCACTCATCTACTATGTGAGCGAGATTGCCCTGAGTAATGAGGGGTACCGCCATCCTCTTTGGCGTCTTCTTACTGTGGAATGGGAAAATGGCCTGATCAACAGCCAGAGGACGTTCCCTGGGACTTACAATAGCCTATAGAAATATTGTGGACAGGTTGATATTAAAACCAGATGTGGAAAACTGGATGGTATATGGAACTGCTGGAGTGGAAAACAGGTCTCTGAGGGAGCATACAGTGCACTTCTGTTGCGTTTTGGTTCTATTGTCATGGTAGCCCCAGCTATAGTGTTACCAAATAGCAATTACAATCTGTTAATTGGAACTGCCTTATTGCGACACTATGGGGCTGTCATTGATATGACGGATGAGACTTTTGAAACATTGGGTCAGCAAATCCCACTTCACTTTACCTCTATCGGAGTGTCAAAAGATCTGGTGCATTTGGGGAATGTCAATCTAGCTTATAGTGATGGAATGATCCCTGTGCGCTACCTTTAATTAAAGGGCAAAACCTGGGACCTTCCCCATCAAATATATGAATATCAGGGGCTGCTGCTCAGAGCTGCTGGACCTATATACATTCCATCTGGGCATCAAGTTATAGTGAACACTGTCTTGGTGGTTGAAGTTCCAGATGGACTCTATGGGGAAGTTATTGGATGTATCAGCAATCATGGTTTGAGCCTCACATGGCTTCTGGCAATATTACCAGGGTAGGGGGAGATCCAGGTTTTACTTTAAAATCTACAAACAAAACCACTGCAAATCCGCCGCCACCAAATAGTGGCATATCTACACTCGATCCCCATTGAGGAGGTTCTTTTGGTTCACGAGTTTGGGTCACTGGAGTAATTTGGTCTGCATTTCGAACCACAGCTTAATGTAATGGCAGTTGAATCGTGAAATGAATTAATGGGGGTTTTCAGAGCCACAGAAAGATCAGTCAATCACTTTATTTCAAAGATATAAAGAGATTTTCGCTGTTGACAACCATGATTTAGGATGCGCACAGGGGGTGATCATCATTTGGACACTGGAGATCATCCTCTCATCAGGTCACAGCTGATCCGCCAATTAAGGGTGGCGGAAGAAGTAGTAACTGAGGAGATTGATAAGCTGCTAAAGCAAGGGATGCTTGAACCGTCAAAGAGTCTATGGGCTTCTCATGTTATTATTGTAAAAAAGAAGGATGGTACTAACTGTGTAGAAATCAACTACTGGAAGCTCAACAGCATCACCAAAAAAGACTCATAATCTTTGCCGCGGATTGACAACGCTTTGTATTGGCTAGGGGTAGTTTGTTTTTTCTCAGCAATGGGCCTGATTTCAGGCTACTGGCAAACCGAGTTGCCAGCGGCAGAACAAGAGAAGTGCGCTGTAATTACATCCAAAGGTCTTTTTCAACCGACCTATATTCAGCAAGGGCTTTGTAATACCCCAGCTATGTTTCAACGGGTGATGGACACTATTCTTGGGGACCTAAAGATGTCGTGCATCTTTGTATAACTTGATGACATTAATGTTTTTCAAAAAACCTTCTAGAACACCTCAACCATTTAGAAGCAGTATTCCGCTGACTCGCTGAGGCCAACATCAAGATCAAACCCCAGAAATGCCATTTCTTTAAGGACCAGCTGGAATACCTGGGGATCATGGTTGATGCTATAGGGCTGAGACCTCAACCATCTAAGGTGAAATCTATTAAAAATGACTCCAATCAGCCGTAAGTGGGATATACAGTATTTTTAGGAATGGTCAACTATTACTGGCACTTCATCCCTGACTTCAGTTGTATTGGGGGCCCATTATTGGAGTTACTAAAAAAGGACATCATGTTGGAATGGACAGAATGTCAGCAACGCGCTGTTGATATGCTTTAACAGCGTTGATCAGTGCAATGGTGTTATGCTATCCCAATTTTGAAAAAGAGTTCATTGTTCAGATGGATGCATCCCTTTCCGCTGTGGGGGCAGTCCTATCCCAAAAAGACGGGGAAGGGGAGGAGCACCCTGTAGCTTACTGAGGTCATAGCTTGAACAGCCATAAGCGCAATTAAACTGTGATCAAGAGGGAGTGCTTAGCGGTGATCTACGCCTATAAGAAATTTTGGATGTATTTGTATGGGGTGAAATTCAAAGTTGTAACAGATCATGCCTCGTTACGCTGATTTCCAGAATCTTAAAGAACCTGAAGGGCGTCTGGCCCAATGGGCTCTTGAATTGCAGGCATATAACTTAGAAATTCTTCACCAACCTGGAGCAAAACACCAGAAAACTGATTGATTATTGAGATTATACACGATTATGCTTATGGTGTATCTGAGCAATGTAATATTCAATAATATGCTCAGCGGCAAGTATGAAAATGAACTGCACCCAGTCATTAAGGTATTGGACTGAATAAGGGCTATTACGTTCCAGGAAAAATGGGGAATTATATAAGCGGATAGGGGACACTACTGTGAATATCCCAAGATCTTCCACCCGCCCAACTATTATGAGTGCACACTAAGCCATTGGACATAGTGGAGTACATAAGATCCTGGAATTACTGCAACCACTGGAATATTGGGAAATTATGAACTTTGACATGCTTGAGACAATTTCCTGCTGCCACCAGTGCCAGGTGTAAAAGCCATTCACCAAAAGACTTCATACTAGTTAGTGAAGCTGCACTTTGCCTGGCACACTGTTTCAATTGATGTTGTGGGTCCCCTGCCAACAGGGGCAAACCAGTCCAAGTACATCCTGGTAGTAATCGACCACTTGACCAGATGGGTGAGGCGTGACCAATATGTGATTTTGTGAGCTCACGGTGGCTAAGTTTGTTAAGGAATGTACAATTAAGCAACATGGTTATCCCTAGTTCATCTTTACTGACAACGGAATGAACTTCACCTCACACATCTTACCTAAGCTCAATGAATTGATGGGCGTCCACGGGGATTTGAAGACCACATATCACCCTGAATCTAACGGAATGATTAAGCAAGTTAATGGTACCTTGGTGAATATACTCCAAAGTTGGTGACAGATTGACTTTATGATTGAACTTCTCTCCTTTCAACTGCCATTTTCACTTATAACATTAGCTACCATTCCACCACAGGGAAAAGTTTTTTTAACTATTGTATGGATGACAACCTGCTCTTCTGAAAATGCTCTATTCCTGTGTAGAGGATTCTGGTGGAATGGATCCTCACCGGTTTTTTACTTAGTGGACATGCTGATCAAACTGCAAACTGAAGCTTACCCAAGCAGTTTAGAAAATAAGATTAAGGCTCAGGCAGCTGATAAAGTATGGTGCAGTGGCCTCACTCAGTTCCATGATGTGGATATGTTTTTGTTGCATGACCAGCATGGGTTTGTTCAGAAATACAAGCTAGCCAACATCTGGATTGGTCCATTTGAGGTAATTGAGAAAACGGGTTTCAAAGCCTATACAATCAAGGATCCCATGAGTGGTTGGATAATCAAGCAATTGCACGCAAAGTTCCTTCAGCCATATAAACAGTAGGAGCCTTATCATACATTCAAGGTGGGATAATGTTGAGATTATGATAAACAGAATAATAAAGCCAAAATAGTCATGGCAGATCGGCTAGAACTTTCTGATAATAATTATAGAGTTTGAGTATTCAAGCGCCTTGCAATGAGGCAACATTGGGTTGAATGGATGATATTGGATCACCTCTAATTTAGACGATAAGATAATGTCAAATAATGGATAATGAGATGTCAAAATATGATAAATACTGAGAGGATTTCCTTGAACTAAGGCTATCATGAATTTATTAATAATGAACTCTGTCAGAACCAATAAGAATACAGTGGAACGAATAAACTAAGCACAAGCATCAGTACTGACCAAAGGCGCTTTAATATCAGCGAGACAATTAGATTGAGAGGAGGGAATTTTTTAGTAGTTAGAGAGAGAGTAAGTGAACTAGTAAGATCCGCTGAGATTATTGTATTAAAATAAAAAAAGTGTTTTTGGGGGAATTGCTCCCTTTTGTTATATTTGTTTGAGTGTGTTCCAAGGGACTGACGATCTTCATATTGTCCGTTCCAATTGCTCAGTAAATTGACCCTGTGAAAAACCCTTACGCCGTATCTTAATAATTCTGCTGTATTCATAACAATTCTGGCTCATGATGGCAACTCCTTTGCATTAACCCAAAATCCCCTTTTTAATGTTTCACAAAGATTATATGACCAATGGAGCGCCGGACCATTGTGGATAAGGCACAT
This sequence comes from Massospora cicadina, assembly GCA_022478985.1. Lineage (NCBI taxonomy): Eukaryota > Fungi > Entomophthoromycota > Entomophthoromycetes > Entomophthorales > Entomophthoraceae > Massospora > Massospora cicadina. The sequence continues at coordinate 25,369 of JAKSZP010010913.1, read as the reverse complement.
CTTAATTTTTAAATTTTACTAAAAATTAAAAATAAATCCTGAAGCCATTCATCATGGCATGCCCCATCATCTCTCCCACCCCCAATCCCATGCTAATTTTGCTATCTGACCCTTTCCTATGTGCAAACTCAATCATAGCTACTAAATGTCTGGAAAACTTCACAAGTTTAAATTTTTCAGCTGCAGCGCCATGCCAACCTCCTCATGTTGCCATTTCTGTCTGCTGAAACCCTTCCCAAGTGTGTAAGTGTTTGTTTATTACTTGCCTACTCATGAACTTTCTCAGACCACCTTTTGTGAGCTGCTGCTTGCCAAGTGCAGGTTCCAGTTGCAAGGTCATACAACTACTGGTTCTGGACCAGGGATCTCAGGTGCCTCCAGTGCCTCTAGGATTGAACAGCAGTGTGCATGCATGTCCCAAGGTGGAGTTTATTCCCGCAACTCATGCTCATCCTATACTCCCCTTAATGAGGTGTTGCCTGTTGCTTTTATCTCTCACCTACTGATGGGGCTACCAATCTTTGTCTACTAAAACTTCTCTTCCTCTACCATTCTAGCTTTATCTTGGCCTCCCACTTCCCTGTCTTTACATCCCTTCCCATCAAAATAAGTCCATGGCATGTAAAGACCCCCAGGTTTACACCTAATTTACAGGATAGCGTTCCTTTATCTTCCACTCTCCTTTACAATGGTATGGCATTATGCTATCATATTAAACTCAGCGTTGAACTTACCCTGCAAAGATGCAGTCTGGGTGGTCAAGACTTGTCAGAAACCTGGCCAAAAAGTAAATAAATTGGGTTGCTCCTTATGCCATACAGCGTGCTTCTAATAAGGCTGCTCTGGCACTCAGAGGGAGCTACCACCTAAAGCAACAGCCAGAATACCTTTGGCACCACCATATATACTGCAGGATACTGGAAGATAGGGATACAGCAAGCACAAGCTAGTATACCTAAATATTGAAAATCTTAGCTAATAAATGGTCAGCTGACTTCTTTATTTTACAGGTAAAGTTGTATTTTTTACGACTTTTTTCTCTTTGTTATATAGTTTTAAATCAAAAGTCTTAAAAATCCAATTTTATCTGTAAAATAGTATAGTTCGCCGGACATCTAATAGCTATGATTTCCAATTTTAGGAATTTCTGGCTAGTGCTCGCAGTTGCCCTATTTTCGCTGTATCCTACATTATGGATGGTTGTACCAAGGTATTCTAACATTTCTTTGGGTGGTAACTAAGTCTGAGTGCCAGTTCAGTTTTATTATTAATATCACGCTTCATGACAGTTAAACTAACGTTAATTTTAAGATTATCTCAAATCAGACATGGTTATCTGGATAGTATCAAATACCAATATTTTTGGGGTGGGATTCTTTTAAGAAGAGCGGCAAAGATTTGTTTGATGGCTGTAGGGTGCGCTCAGGGCCAAGGAGGGTATGTCAAATTACTTCAGTCAAATGGATCTAATATTAAACCAGTTAAGGGAGGGCTCACCTTTACTGGTGATGCAAGAGTAGATCAGACAAGTGATTAAAAGTCTAAGGTGATTCAGTTGACTCAGTAGTGTTGATTATTAATTTTTAGTGGTTTTGACACTCAAAATGGGAGCTGATGCTGTCTGAAAAGGTGAGGGGCTACTACCTCCCATTAGGCGATGGCTTCTGGCCACTTCCGCCTCCTGGCATATTCATAGATTTTTCACACCAATTCTCAAGTGGTTAGTGGATGCGGTGAAGGAAAACCTTCAGGTGGTAAGGTGTTACTCACCACTCATCAGCCACATGGTCTAAATCACAATCTTTAATGAGAAGGAAGGCTTCCCTCTTTGGCCCATTATTGGTCTTAAAAGAGTATACATCTCAATTGAGAAACAGGGGCGATTCATAGAAATTACTTTATCACTTGTAAAAAAGGGATCACAACCACCAGGAACTGAGCCAGAGCGAAGCTCTTAAGCTCTTTTAGCAACTTAATGGCCAGTAGGGTGGCAACCTTCTGGGGAAGGGCAAGGAGCTTTGGGATGTGTGATGTGGAAGATTTGATTAACTTGCATCAATGTGTACAATCCTGTGAAATGATCGAGCTGTTCTCATAAGAAGGAAATCCTTTCCAAGCAACCACGTACTGCACCAAATGACGGATTTTGCATGAGGCCAAAATTTGTTAACTTCAGGCTCCTCCGTCTCATCCACCAAGACAGGAAAGGACACAGCAGGCGCCTTCCCCTTAAAAGGGGACAACAGGGAAACTTGAAAAATGGGGCGTTTCTTCTAATGAGGGGGCAGGGTCATCCAGAAAGCCCCATTCCCAAAATTGGCCTCAACTATGTGAGGTCCAGAGTGTTTGCTGGCAAACTTCCTGGAGGGAACCTTAAGATAAAAATGTCACATATCAGACATAACTAAAAACCCAGTTTTATGTCATAGGCAGGGAAACGTTGGCAATCAGCAAACCGGTTATAATCAAAAAATGCCTTAGTCAGGAGCTCCCTAACCAAGGATGGGTGCTAAGAATGCGTTGTAGTGCTCTTCCTCCACAGGCACTTTGGGTCGCAGGAGGGGTCATCCTGGAATGATGGGTTGTACCCTAGGGTGGCTTCACAGGGGAAAAGCCTGTGGACAAGTGGGAGGCGTTGTTATAAGCAAATTGTGCCAGGGGAAGGGAATCCGCCCAGATATCCTAAGCACTGGAAGCATAAAAGCAGAGATACTGATTGTTAACCTTTGCCAGTGTTGGTTGAATCCTCCAAGCTGTTTCACAGGTTAGAACTCAATGAGCAACAGACGAGCGATATTATGATCGATGGCCTTAATAAATAACAATAAAGTATATTTAAGGAGCTAGTGCTCCACCAGAAACTAGTTTAATCAATATATACATACTAACAGACTGCTATCTCTTAATCCTCTTCTTCCTGAAAGATCTCTCTCTTCATTCCCACGCTCAGCTCTAAATCCTTGGTATTCCTAATCAGTTTTGACCCTTCCCCTTAGTAATCTTCTATTTGCTACAATTTTAGGGGTTTCTCTCTAACATTAAGGCTTCAGCGAAATTCCCAAAATTTGCCAAACTATGAATACTTTCATCAATTCGCCTCATATTGACATAATCTTCTGCCAATAATGAGGCTCACCTTAGCTCATAACTTATGATCCTCCAGAGATAAGGCTTATCATCCGATCATTTTAATTTATTAACATTACCCCTTGACTGGAAAATAAGCTCCTATTGCTTTTATGCTCGGAGGAACTTTGCATGAACTCAGTTGATAATCCAACCACCTTCAGGTTCTTTAATAGTGTGGGCATCGATACCAGTCTTCTAAATTATTTCAAGTGTCTGGTTCATATGTTAGCAAGCTTGTTCTTCCTTCCAATTCCTCTGTTGGTCATGGAACAAGACATGATCTTCTACAACAAATTATAAGGTTCCACTACGTCTACTTTGATAAGCTGTCTAATCATGAATCTTCTTAACTAAGCTGGTATAATAAGCCTCCATTTGTTTTTTATCAGCATTTCCATTAAATTGGCCAGATAATGCTGCAGTTCTACTACGCCTGTATTCTCCAAACAAGAGTAAAGAAGAGTGGAAAAAGCTGGATGTCTACCATAAAGCAATTGGAAAGGACTCTTTCTGGTTGACAAGTGGTAGCTGATATTATATACAAAGATGGCGGTGGATAGGAGAGCACTCCATTCAGAGGTCCAATCTTTTACAAGCTTGCAGAAAATTTTTACCATTGTTCCGTTGACCTGTTCCATCATTCCATTAGATTTAGGGTGGTAGGGTGTTTTCAAGACCCTGCGGATTGCCATCAGTTTGTTCAACTTGGGCAGGATATGCGATGTGAAATTGGCTTGTTGTCCAAGAGGATAAACTGTGGACAGATATGTTGTTGTATGACACACTTTATGATAAACTTGGTGGCGGTGACAGCCTCAAATAATTGATCGTTCTTGCTTCCACCCATCTTTTCAAATGATCAATTGCTACTTTTATATACTTAAATGGTTTATGCCAGTCGGCAGAGGCCCCACCACATCAAGAGAGAAAGTATGCTATATGAAATGAGGCTTAACCAGCTGATAGGTGGTCTTCTTGTGGAAAAGTTTCTCCATTTGCACTGATGACAACAAGCCACCGTCTCCAGAACATTGTATTGCATGCTATCCTGATAGCAACGGGGTCACAAGAACTCCAGCTTTTTACTTAACTCTTCATGATCTACTGCCCTATGTGCATCCAAGATAAGTGCTGGCCTGGTGGAGGGCTTTGGGAAGCTCAGCATCGATTCTCCAATTCTCTTATATAATTTCCCATTATGCAAAAAGGTATCATAGTGAAGTCCATCTAACACCTTGATCACTTGTGACGGCTCATCATGATATTTGCCCACAATCATATTCTCAAACATTATGTTATCCAAATCCTCCATGATGGTGACAGTTGGTAACCGTTAGAGACAGTCCATTCTAATGTTTCGCCCCTGGCTGATATAATATTTCAAATTCATACGCTTGGATCTTCAATGCCCATTGCATGAGCTGCCCTTCTTGTTCCCAAAGATTCTGCAGCCAACTTAAGGAGGCATGATCAATTACAACTTTGTATTACACCCCTCGGAGCTATACCTGGAACTGTTTATAATCATATTACCGCCAAGCACTCCCACTCAGTCACAGTGTAATTACGTTCATGACAATTCAGATTTGGCTGTAAAACATGATAGGGTGCTCTAAACCATCATCAGCCTTCTGAGATAATACTGACCCTACAGTGGAGAGCGATGTATCCATTTGTACTATAAATTGTTTTTCAAAGTTGGGGTATTGCATAATGGGTGCACTTGCCAACGCGGTTTGTAATAAATTAAAAGCATTTTGGCATCGTTCTGTCTAGTCAAAAGTGGCATTTTTCTTCAACAACTCAAAGAGCAATGCCCCAATACAACTGAAGTTAGGAATGAACCGCCAGTAGTAACCGACTATCCCCAAGAACACTTAAATTTCTCATTTATTACCAAACTGGCTCATCTCGCTTATAGCTTCCACCTTCGCTGGATGCAGTTTAAGCCCTTTTGAGTCCACCACGATTATAAGGTATTCCAATTGATCCTTGAAAAAATAGCACTTCTGAGGATTAATCTTGATGTTAGCGTCAGCAAGTTGGTGGAACACTTGTTCTAAGTGGTTAGGATGCTCTGTGAACAACTGAAAGAACACGTTGATATCATTGAGGTAGACTATAATGCATGACAGCTTCAGGTCACCTGAAATCGTACCTATAGCATGCTGGAACGTAGCCAGGGCGTTGCACAAACCCTGTGACATACGTGTAGGCTGGAACAACCCCTACAAGGTGATTATAGCACATTTATCACGTTCTGCAGATGGCAACTCAAACTTCCAGTACCCCAATATCAAGTCCATGGCAGAGAAGTAGTTAACGCCTCCCAGCCTATCTAAAGCATCATCAATCCATGGGAGAGGATAGAAATTCTTTTTGTGACGCTATTAAGCTTCAGGTAGTTGATGACCACCCAGTATGTGCCATCTTTTTCCTTAAAAATTTGCACTGGCAACGCCCACAGACTCTTTGACGTCTCTAAAATCCCTGCTCAATCAGTTTTTCTACCTCATCGGAGATGACTTCCTACAAAGCATTGGGGCGCCAGATGGGCCATGACAAAATGGGAGGGCTGTCTCCACTTTTTGTGCAATGCACCACCCCATATGCGCATCCCAAATTGTGGTCATCAGAAGCAAAAGAAGCTTGGTATTTTTCAAAAAGGGCCATCGACCTATCTTTCTGTCCTCTGACAGAACAGTCAGAGCTTCCCACGGAATCACTGGTATTAAGCCAAATGAGGTTTTTACAGGTAGGCCGAGGTCCTCCCAAGACTCAAAATCATGAATACGGTGGACTTCATCAAAAGGGGTCAAGTGTAAATAAGCCACCACTTAGTGCCTTTGGATTGTCGTAGCCTCCATCTGTAGGTTCTCTAGCAATACCTTCACTTCCCCATGTCCTGGTAACAGTAGCCTCGGAGCCACATGGGGTTTGAGCTGCAATTCTGGTAGGGTACCATAATTTCACCGTATAGCCCTTCAGTGATGTCTATTTTGAGCTCTGTCCCTACTATGTCTCGATGCCCAAAAGGTATTTGTAAAGCGCTCACCGCCCATAGTGGAATACCGTTTTAAACAAAAATATGGCTAGGAAGGTCTGATCATATGTTTTAACTGCCAATATCAAACATGAATTACCCCATTGCTATACGCTAGATTGATCTGACTGAAGCAATTGGTCCTTTGGGACTCCACTGGAGGTAAAGTAGATGGGGATCTGCTATCCTAGGATACTGATGGTTTCATCCGCCATATTGACCACAGCCCCAAATCACCTTATGAATGCAGCGCCAATCAGCATGACATAGGTATTATTAGGCAAACCCACAGTGAGAGAAGATGCACCAACTGACCCAAACCTCAAAGGCAACATGCTGTATGCGCCCTCCAACACAATGCTCTGTGCCTCACGGTCCCATACTCTACTCTGTGTTCCACATCCGGTTTTAATGGAAGCTTAGCCACAAGATTGGTGGAGATTATATTAACTGGGCACCAGTGTCTATAATAGCTCAGATTTTTGTATTCTGAACAAAAATATCACAGTATGTACACTATGAATAAGATTAACCATTGGTGTTTATTAATGGACATCAAAGAGCATTTTGTAATCCATAAAAGAGATAATACCAGTTCTGACATGAGGATACTCCTGGGCAATTTTCACTACTGGAATCACCACGTTCACCCCCTAGGGTTTCGACATTTTTTGAAGGTCCTCCTTTTACTGTACCATTCCGTTCAAGGAATTTCCAGGAGTATAGCTTATCCAAATCTTGGTGGAACTCCAAGTCTGCAAAATGGAGTCTTTACCTTGGTTTGAGGCCAATATATTGTAGTGGTTTTGCTGATATGATAAACTCATCAGGGTGTGTAACAGGGCCAAACAAAGCGACTTGTAGCAATCATCAGGGACAATTAGGTTTAAATTCTAGGAAGTAGAATATCCCATCCTTACTCCACTTACCATTTTACCTGATTGTTTGGGGGCAACTGGTACTTCATGGACATTCAATAATCCCAGACAGTTAGCCGCATAATGGCCTCTTTGGCTGCACAAGAAACAAGCATTTGTAAATGGCACTCATCTCTGTATCACACACATAGGTCCAGGTCAGAAATTATTTAATGGATTGTAATTTAGCTGAAGATGAGCTGGTTGAGAATAATAGGGACGGAAGGACCTGCCAGAGCGTTAAGTGGACAAAAAGCTAACCAACGGATCATATGCAAGTCGTTGATGTCCGTTTCCAAGAGGGATTTTGTAGCAGTTTCAGGGGTTTTCTGAATCACTTTAGGAGAACTAAAAGTGATGGATAGACGGTCTAAAAAATTAAAAATCTTTAATTTCTCTGCATCATCCTGAAGAATGTGGTTCATAGCATTATACAGTTCTCAATATGGCTTAACAACCACTGTCATCGCTATGCCCACCTCCTCATTAGTGAATATATTTGCTCCCACCAGCACATGAGCCTCAGCCATAAACCGCTCTGCAAACTCCACTAAGGACTCAAATTCGAAACTGTAATGTCAAAAACTCTGCCTTGCGCCGCGCCAATTTTGCCACACCCAGAACAGGTGGATCACAGTCTCCTTCACCTCTTGATATGTTACAGTACTACTCTTAAGGTAACATGTGACCTGGTCAGCGCTCTCAACATCCAGAGAAGATAACAGCAGTTCAGCTTTCCACCGATCAGAAGCCTGTCATGTTTACATGACTTAAATTAGGGACTAACCCCAAAGACAAGGCTGGGCGGCAGGAGGTCCGGAAGGTGAAACTTCAGACCCTTCCTGACCTCAAGCACACCTTGGATCAACGCTGGGTACAATCCAAATATGTCCAGGTTGGTACAAGTGAGGTGCAAAACGCCCAGCACCTTGTTTCAGCTCAGGCGTTAAAACGGACAAGCTATCTAATTAACAATGATGAAACAATCTGGTTAATCAGGGAACGGGGGTTCTAAACCTGTTCTATTTACAGAACCACGATCTTGGATCAGATACAACTTCAATCAATAACTTGAGTGAGGTTAGTTTTGAAGTTTGCTACCTTTTTGGATGGAAGCATACGCCTATTGGTGCACCAAGGCTTGGGACCACTTCCGCTGACCCATAATTACCCTGAGATTGTTTAAGTATGTTCACTCGTGACTAAAGTCCTTGTTAATTATCTTTTTCCCAAAAAGACAAATTATCTTTTTACTTTTTCCACATAAGTTGACTTGGGCACACCTGTGCGCAGACCTCTTTGAGGAGGCCTTGCATCATGTTAGCCAGTTTCTTTTGTTTACTTTTATTGAAAACTCCGGTACACCACTGGTTCTACCAGGTTCCCTCCAAACCCAGTCACCAGTGCACTTTAACCATGTACCAAACTGGGTTACTGATCGCCCTCTAGTGCACAGCCAAGTTGTGAAGTATGTTTGACTCTTTAATATCATTACTATGCTCAACACCCTAACCATAAGTCTCTATTGCTCCATCACCATCTTCTGGGCTATTTTTATTTTAAAAAAGAATACTAGTTCCCTTGCGTTGTCCTATGCACCAAGCACCACCACTCTGGGTTTTGGAGAGTTATAGACACTCTCTTGACATTAGATGACCAACCACTTAACTCTACATGCTTGAACTTTTCCGTGTGGGACTTTTGCAAAGTGCACACAGTGTGCACCAGCTAGTGGCCATGGCCACTTTGGGGCTCACCCCTTTTTTGCATTTTACCAAGGGTTGAAGCATCCTGGCATTATTCTCGCTGATCCAACTGGAAAGTACTCACCCTTCTTGCCTGTACCTGGTTGATATAGACACTTTGCAATCTATGAGTCATAATTCCCTGACTTTCCACCAAATTTTAATAAAATCGACACCAAAAATCGTTTTTTTCTCGGAACCATGTTCAAACAGTGCAGGCGGGATCATCAACAAAGGGCCTGGAGGTGTTAGCCCTGAATAACGTCATACAACCTGTCATGGAAAGGGGTATAGGGTCATTCATGACCCAAAATATGTTTTATAATGATGTTTCCACATATACTACTGAGCCAAGCCTCTTCCCATATGGCTTAAAAGTGGAACCCATTCCAGTGTATCAGATCACTACAGAGAACCCACTCTTGACCACAAATATGATATTTGGCTCCTAGGAGTTGCAGAAAGTGTTATAAGTAGAATATAAAAACGTTTATGCAGTTTCTGGAGATATGGTGGGATATGTGGCCTTAGTAGTAAGAGTGGCCAAGTATCCCTCTCCATTTTATAATGCAAAAGAGTACCCTGGAGGTAAGTACAACCTGAAGAAGAATTTTATGGTGAAGTGTTGGCGTTTTCTGCTTTAAATAAAGATCATTTGGGTCTTTTTTACTGACTGCTACCCTTTCATTCTCCTTAGGGAAAATCAGCACTACTATTTTTTAATGCTGAATAGTGGAGCCTCTGAGATTTTATGGACCAAAACCTAGTTGACTACCCTGAGCTTAGTTACGTGCCAGGTGGTATGGTTAGAGGAGGGGCTTCCCAAGGTATTCCAACGCTGAAGATCCTGGTTTTAGTGATAATTCAACTTGGCACATATCATTTATCTGACCCCTTCCAAGCTTTTAAAAACCTCTTGTACCCCATCAATTTGGGTAAATAATGGTGGCGAACGGATGATGTCAAGACTAACTTAGAAGTTAAATACCCTATCCCTAACTTTGAATAATGGTCATAAGTTGTTTGTCCTTTTGTCTGAAGCCAATTTTCAGGGCGTTTTGCCCCACTTGCCCAATATTCACACTCTCAGTCTTGCCCCATTGCTGAAGCCCTCTGTGGAGGTTCCCCTACCTTTCTGTTTAGAGGGAGTTTGAATCTTAGTTTGATGTGGCTTCATCTAACGCACTACCAGATCATTCAGAGATTGATTGCAAGTTCAAGCTCACTGTGGATCTGGTGCGTATATCTTTCCCCTATATAACCATTGACTGACCATGTGGAAGAGGCCTTTGATGTGTGGGTTAAGGAGCATGTTAATTCTCAGCGTAATGGCTTGATTCCGCCAAGTTGGTTTACACAGGGTATTAGCCACTGAGCAACTGAATCAGACGTTATGCAGATTGCCAACTTTAATAAAGAACCTGATAAATGATATATAGAGCGATTTACCCTATTGACACTTTATTAATCTTCTAAAAGTCGTAGACTTATCTGCAAAAACCTCCCAAAAGACCTCCCTTCTCATAATTTCGTTCAACTCTTAAATCTCAGTCTTCCAAGCCAAATGCATCCTCTGATTGGTAATCTCCTATTCGTTTTCCCTTTTCTGGGAGGTTTCATCTATCTTAAAATATTGGCGTAATTTCCCTTAATTTGCCTAGTGGCTGACAGTTTTTATTGATTTGCTTTTCATATGTATATCTTTTCCGTCAATCTTGAGACTCGTCTCAACTCCAGTTTTCTGATCCACTGGAATGTATAGCATATTGTCTAATCATATCAACTTCTTGACATTACCCCCCCCCTTGACTGGATGATATGCTCCTATTGCTTATATGCTCAAAGGAACTTTGTGTGACTCAGTTGATAATATGACCCCCTGCAGGTTACTTAATGGTGTAGGCGTCCATGCCAGTCTTCTCAATTATCTCAAATAAGCCAGCCCAGATGTTATAGAGATTGTTTTTCGCCCAAATCCGTGTTGGTCATGGAATAAGACATGATCTCTTACAGCAAACAGCGGAAGTCCGATAAGTCTTTTCTGGTCAGCCACCTGATTGCAAATCTTCATAGCCAAACTAGTGGAATAGGCTTCCGTTTGTAGATTGATAAGAATTTCCATTAGATGATCAAATATATATGAGGTTCCTTACCACCAGTGTCCTCTACACATGAGCAAAGCAGGGCAGGCAGAGACGGATGTCGACCATACAGCAGTTGGAAAGGGCTCTTGAAAGTGGACGAATGATAGATGATATTGTATGCAAACACAGCTGTAGGTAGGAGGGTACTCCATTCTGAGGGTTGTTCCTTTACCAACTTATAGAGTATGTTCACTCAGGTTCCGTTGACCCGTTCCACCATTCCATTTGATTCTGGATGGTAGGGTGTGGTCAAAACTCCGTGGATTGCCATCAACACGTTCAACTTAGTCAAGATGTACAAAGTGAAATTGGATCCATTGTCCATTTAATTGAACTGTGGGCAGCCATGTCGCTGTATAACGCACTCCATAGTAAATTTGGTTGTAGTGACCGCTACTAAGTCATTAATTGCCCTGAACTCCACCCATCTCATCATTTGATCAATTGCTACAATTATAAACTTAGATTGGTTTGCGCCAGTTTTCAGAGGTCCTACTACATCAAGGGAAATGGTGTGCCAGGCGAACCGGGGTTTAACCAGCTGGTATGTGGTCTTCTTATGAGTGTTTTTCACTTGACAATAATGGCAACAACTTACCATTTCCATCGCATTGTAATGAATGATCTACCAATAGTAGCGAGGTCACAAAATCTCCAACGTTTTCCACAATCCTCCATGTCCTACTGCCCAATGGGCATCTATAATAATCACAGGTCTAGTGGAAGATTTAGGGAAACTCAGCATTGAGTCTCCAATCCACTTATATAGTTCCCCCTCACGTAGCAAAAGTATCCTGCCTGAGCCTGTCTAGTAACTTGATCACTTTTGGCAGCTCTTCATGGTATTTTCTCACCACCATCTTCTCATACATAATGCTGGCCAAATCCGCCATAATGGCAACCATTATTAGTCGGGCAAGACAATCTGCATTTTGATGTTTTGCTCCCGGCCAATGTACAATCTCAAAATAGCATGCCTGGAGCTTAGTGCCCAACATGAGAGTCACCTTCAGGTTCATGGAGATTCTGCAGTCATCGCAAGGAAGCGTGATCCATCACTACTTGGAATTTTACATCATGTAGATATATCTGAAACTATTTGTATACTTAAATCACCGCCAAGCACTCCCGCTCAGTCACAGTGTTGTTTCATTCGTGACAGTTCAAGCTTCAACTGCAAAATGCAACAGGGTGCTCCACGCTGTCATCGTTCTTTTGGAATAATACTGCCCCTATAGTGAGAGTGATGCATCCATTTGTACTATGAGTTTTTTTTCGAAGTTGGGATAATGCAAAATGGGTGCAATCACAAATGCGGTTTGTAACACATTGAAAGCATTTTGGCTTTGTTCCATCCAACTGAAAGAGGCATTTTTCTTTAAAAAGTCAAAGAGCGGTGCCCTGATACAACTAAAGTTTTAAATAAACCATTGGTAGTACCTGACTATCCCCATAAACACTTGAATATCCCATTTATTACCTGGGCAGGTTATCTTGTTTATCACTTTCACTTTTGCCAGCTGCAGCTTAAGCCCTTTAATATCCACTACAAACCCGAGGTATTCTAATTGTTTTTGAAAAAGTGACACTTATAAGGTTTTTTTAATATTAGCATTAGCAAGTCAGTGGAACACTTGTTCCATATGGACAAGATGCTCTGTAAACTTTCCTAAGAACACATTGATTATATTGAGGTAGACTAATATGCAGTGCAGCTTAAATTCACCTATAATCGTATCCATAGCATTCTGGAACATAACTGGGGCATTGCAAAAACCCTGTGGCATATGTGTCAGCTGTAATAACCCCTTTGAAGTGATAATAGCACATTTTCCCATTCCACCGATGGTAATTTAATCTGCCAGTACCCTGAGATCAAATCCATGGTGGATAAATAATTCTTCCCTCCCAACTAATCAAATAAGTTGTCAATCTGCGAAAGGGGGTAGGAATTCACTTCATTACATTATTGAGCTTCTGAAAGTCAATAACCACCCTATTTGTGCCATTTTTCTTTACGATGAGCACTGGCAATGCCCACAGACTGTTTGACAGCTCTAGCATCCTTTGTTCAATAAGTTTATCTACCTTGTTGTAGACAACCTCTTCTGCCTCCTTTGAACATCTAATAGGCTGAGATCAAATGGGAGGGTGATTACCCAAATCTATCTGATGTACCACCCCTTGAGGCACCCCAAATTATGATCATCATATGTGAAAATATCCCAGTATTTTTAAAATAAAGCTATCGCCTTATTTTTTTTGTTCCAACAATCCAGCTAGCGCTTCCCACGGAATCACTGACATTACATTAAATGATTAATTTGTTGTTAGTCCAAGGTCCTCCCATGATCCAAAATTATGAATATGGCGAACTTCCTCTATAGGAGCTAATTGTAGATAAGCCACCACTTGGTGCTGCTGGATCATTATTATCTCCTTCTGTAAGTTCGCTAGCAGCACTTTTACCTCCCCATTCCCAGGTAGCAGTAACCCTGGAGCCACATGTGGTTCAAGCCGTGATTTCTGGTGAGACCCCATAATTTCCTCGTATAGCTCTTTAGGAACATTTTTTTTGAGCTCATTTCCTACTATGCACTGGTGTTCATATGGTAGGCTCAAAGCGCTTGCTGCTCAGAGCGGAATACCTTTATAATCATAGATCTGGTTGGGAAGGGCTCTGGATCTCCGCTTCATTCGCTGATACTGGACAGGAATCACCCCATCACTGTACACCAGATTAATTTGACTGGAGATTAATGCATTCGTTGGGATTCTACTAGAAGTAAAGTAAATGGGAATCTGTTGTCCCAAAATATTAAAGGTTTCCTCCACCATATCTATTACAGCTCCAGATTTCCTCAAGAATGCCGCACCAATTAACATATCGTAGTTATTGTTTGGTAGAACCACTGCTGGAGCAGAAGCCCTAACTGACCCAAATGCAAAGGCAACGCGCTGTATGCTCCTTCAGACACAGTACTTTGTGTTCCCGCGTCCCATATACTACTCTGTGATCCAAATCTGGCTTCAACAGAAGCTTAGCCACCAACTTGGTAGAGATTATATTCACTAGGGCCCCAGTGTCTATGATAGCGCGGATTTATGTTCTGAATGAAAATGTCACAGTAAGTGCACTCCAAATAAGAAGACCCATCAGTGTATATTACGTGGACACCCAAAGGCTTTTTGTTACTCAGAAAGGAGGATATGCGCATAACAACATGAGGATACTCCATAGCGATTTTTTTAAACAGAATTGCTACGTTAACCCCTACTAGAGAGGCAACATCCATGTACGATCCACTTTTCTTATGTCAGTTTGTTCCAAGATCTGCCATGCGTATGGCTTCTGCACATCCTGGCGGAACTAAGAGATTGGGGATGAATAATCACTCTCAAGGATGGAATCTGGGGTATCTGATGGAAGCTGTTGGTATAGCAAGTCATCTGGCTGAGTTTTAAGTCCTACGCAAAGAGATTTATGAGAATCATTGGGGACAATTAAATTGGACTTAGCGGAGGTAGAGCGTCCAATTTCTACTCCGCTCAAGCTTTTCCCTACTCAATCTTCCCAGATGACATTGCATACACCTAAAGGTTGCTAGGTCAATTGCTTCATAATGCCCTCTTCATCCACACTGGAAGCAAGCATTCATAAAGGGTTCATGTCTATAACTTGCAGTGGGAGGACCAGTTTGAAGATTAACAGTATTTTTCAAAGGTCAGGGACAAACTGGTGGAGCGTACATAAGATGAAAAGGATCTGCTGATATATATGATGGACGAATATATTCTGACTATTTATAGCTCAGTCGCTGTGGCCCATATACTGAGGGGTATACTGCGGTGACAGCAGGGGTCTTTCGCTCTACATTGGGGGTGCTGAACGTGGCGGAGAGACAACATAATGTGTTCATGATTAAAATAAGCCCCGCATCTTCACCCAAAATGTGAGACATAGAGTTATATGATTCCCAATATGGTTTGATGGCCGCCGTCATCACTATACTGACATTCTCAGCGAATAAAATGTTGTCTCCAATTTAACACATGTGCTTCTGCTGAGAATCGTTCAGAAAAATCTTAAAGGGACTTGTTTTGGTGGAACTGTATGGTCAGGAAGTCGGCCTTTCGTTGGGCCATCTTGGATGAGCCCCTAAACAGCTGGAGGACACTTACTTTCACTTCTTTATAGGATACCGAGCTATTTGGAATGTAGCAGGTGACTTTATTGGTGCTCTCCACGTCCAAAGCGGACAGCAACAATTTCACTTTATGCTGATCTGAAGCCCCTTAAATGATGAATTTGAATTGCTAAAAATATTCGGGCAGATTCCCAACAAGACTGAAGGGCAGTAAGTTCTTGATTTAAGCAGCTTCGCCTTGGATCAATCTAAAGCCACGAGGAGCAGCCAAATTGTGTTCTGAATGACTAGGGGAAACATCCCCTTGTGAGCTATCATAGGCATGAGCGGATGGAACCAAAAACTTCAAAAATGGACTCAGAAGAAGTTGTGTTGCGCGGAGGGTCTGCCACAACCCCCGAGGGATACTCATTGGCTGATTCATAGCATTCCTTCCCCAAAATCACCGCTAACTGCACCACTTCCCCCAGCTCTGGTGTGCTCAGCAAATTGTTCATCGTTTATATGTTCCATTTTAAATGAATAGCACCTACATTGGCCATCTTGGAATTCCTGTTGTAGCGTCTCATATTGATTTTGCAACTCACATTGGAATTTCTGCTTAGGAACCAGTTTCTGCTCCACAGACTGTAGTCATGAGAGGACGTCCTTCACTGTGTTCTGCATTCTTTCATGCTGCCTGCTAGTATCACGCACTTGTCAATTAGCATCTTCTACTTGGTCAATGAGGGCATCTCATCCTTGCACCAATTCCTTGTTGGCCTGTCAACGGGTATCCAGTCATACTCATATATCCATGTACTATCCCATCTTAATGAATGGAAGAGGAATGGCTCGACTGCACTCAGCCTGGCTAAAAATTTCCAATTATGTAACCTGACGATTAACTGGAGATATTCAGGGGACTTCAACAAGTGGATGAGCGCATTGTCTACCATCTGCTGATTACTCCACTCAATGCAAAACTAGCTGAGTTCATCTGCTACAGAACTAACATAATCTGTTACGCGCTGGTATTTCAGTATTACCCTTTTCCCTGATCTGAGCTATCATGGATTCAAGCCCTTCTGCCCATTCTGCCAGGTCCATCATAAAGTGCTCAGTATTGCTTCCTAATGTTTTTTTAAATTTATTGCGGGGAAGGCCAACCATGGGATGGACACTTCCAAATATGACTCAGGAAAGACAAACTTAGTACCAGGGGAGGCACCCCAGAGAAGCGATGCTATCTCTTGTTGCCAGTGGGAACGCCACTTATGGGGAGGGGAGGGAACGTGTGAAGGGGCCGTAGCCACTATTGAGCACGTGTGGAGGAAGGGGTCTGATTTGATGAACCAGACTGGGAACCAGGAGGAGACCAGCTGTTGGCGACGCGGTGGGAGATATCCAAACATCCACGCTTGAAAGTGGTCCACCAAATGAGACCGGAATCTGTGGACAGTTTCTGGGAGGGTGGAGGTGGAGCCTGCGATGGCATCTAAGACAATCGTGTGGATGGTCCACATGGCGATTGCAACCACCAGAGCACGGAGGGAGGGTGGAAGGGAGGAGGCCATTGATAGAGCAAACATATCTCTTGACAGAATGAAAGGATGTGTTTGATCCTGGCCCAGCAGACGTTGAACTTCGCGCCATATCACTTTAGAGGTGGGGCACTTCTCCAGGCGGTGGAACAGCGTTCCATACTGGCCACACACGACACAGGATGAGTGTAAAGCGTTAGAGCGCTCAGCTGTATGATACACTCACCTCAGGCAGCGCCACACATGGGAGCGGACTTGAGGCTGCAACAGAGGGTGATGTACGTATTTCCAGATTGTTTTTTGGGTCTCAGTGGAGTAAGGGATGTCCATCATGTCCAGGTAGTCCACCCTGGATAGGACATGGGGCCAAATGGGGATCACACCAGCATGGATGGGTAGCCCCTGTACCTCTTGTGTGAACTGAGGAGAGGGGCGGCCTCTTTGGGTTGTATGTCCGCTAATACAAATTCTTCACTCTGCGCTCCGCATGGAGAGTAGGATTCGTTTATAGTGGGTTTTAGTCCGTGAGGACCTGTGGCCGATGTGTGTGATGCGAGGTATTTCATCAGGGAGTGGGGGTTCAATGGATTGTTGAGGCCCAAGGCGCGGGAGAAGTTGGAGTGGGCTGCGCGGGACCAGTGTTGGGAGGGGAGTGTAGGAGCGGTGATGGCCGCGATCCAGGTGCCCAGGATCTTGGCAGCATAGGCTTTGAAGTCAAGCAGGCCCATGCCACCATGATGATGAGGGCCAAACATAACCTCTAGCCACACTGGTGGAGGGCTTGACCAAAGCCAACCTTGTAGCAAAGCATACAGGGATTTGAAGAAGCTTGGGGAGAAGGGGATGGCGTGGGCTCTGAACCAGACTTTAGATAGGAGCATAAAGTTGGCTAAAATAACCCTGTCAGTAAGGGAAGTAGGGTGGGCTCTGAGAGAGGCAATTCGCTTCATCACGTTGTCCAGAATACAGCACTCCATTACTGCTGACGCGTATCCGCCTGCCTCCATCCACACGCCCAGATGGCATACCAATCCTATGGTAGGACGTGGCACGAAGGGGAGCACCAGTGGAGCGGTGTGTGTTGAGTTAGTAGGGTGTGGACGTGGGTGAGAAGATGGGCCAGGTTGGGAACTAATTGCTGGGGTCCAGCAGTTCTGAAACTGACCAAGGAGGATGATTTTGGTTTTGGAGGCGTTCAGTGCCGCGTTGCTTACCTGGGAATATTCCTGGATGAGAGCTTCAAGCGCGCGTGCATCTTGATTATTAGGCACCCCAACCACACAATCATTTGAAAATACCAATATCTTGACTGGGGCTTGGCCATGCACATGGACCCCAGTGAGTTGGGCATTCACATTTCGCAGTAGTGGGTCAAGGCTGAAGTTGTATAAGAGTGGGCTGAGGGGGTCCCCTTGTCACAAGCCCCTTTTAGGGCGGACTACTTCTGTTAGGAAGCCAGGGCCACGCACTGCCATTGTTGCAGATTCTATGAGCAGTATCACCCAGTTGATGAAGCGAGGGGGTAGGTGGAATTAATGGAGGCAGGCCCTAAGGTATTCCCAGTTTACTCTATCATAGGCGTTTTGTTGGTCCAAGAATACAAGCGCCCCAGAGGCTGTATACTGACATACATTAGCCACAGAGTGCACATTACCCCAAATCGACCTTCTGGGATGAAACCAAATTGTTCTGGGGAGATGGTGGCAGACGCTACAGTCCCTAATCAGTTAGCCATAATTTTTGTTAAAATTTTAGTGTCTGTGTTTGTTAGAAAACTGGGGCGCCAGTTGGCTAAGTCTAGCTTATCCCCTTTCTTGAAGAGTGTGACAGTAAAGGCCTCATGTCCTCCTGGTAGGAGGCGCATTTCCAACAGGCTTTGGTTAAATGAGGCGAGCAGTAATGGGGATATATATTTGAAATATTTTTTATAGAACTCATATGGAATGTCATCTGGGCCAGGGTATTTTCAGTTTGGTGCACTGCGAATGACTGTCCATAATTCGTTCGGAGTAATTAAATTCATTATTTCCAGGTATCAGAAAATGGTGCAGATATGAGCTCAGTCGAGAAATTCTGCCACTTCAGCCGGCTGAATTGGTTCAGCTTGGTACAACTTGGAGTAATATTTTTTCATTTTGATTGCCACTTCGGCCAGTGTATCTTCAATGGAATTATCCAATCTTTGCACCTGTGTGCAGGCCACGCTCTGGCGTGGTGTAAATTTTTTTTACAGAAATATGCGGTGCACTTGTCGCCTTTTGTGATGCGTGTGGCCCTATATTGAACACAAACCTGATGTTTGTGTTGCCTTTCGAGTGCGTTGAGGTGGGCGGCTGCCTCCACCCACTTCCGGCCCCATGCAGGGCTGTATCCTGTAACTGGGATGTTGGACTCCAAGTGTGCCAATTCTGCCAGAGCGCGCGAGATAACCGCCGATGTAGCTCGTGAGCATCTGGAGGAGAGATGGCAAGAGTGGCGGATGGTGTCCTTTGGAAGTTGCCCATGTGGAAATGGGGTCCACGCAAAATGGTGCAACAACCTTTTTTGCCAAAGTTGCCTCTTCCACCCACGTGGAAAATCCAGGCGACGCGAGCTCGGGGGGCGGATTTTGCACCAATGTGGGGCCTTAGCAACTGTGACAGGTAGGTGGTAGGTTATTGAGACCAGCTGATGGTTGGAGAATTCCATTTTTGTTGTTTTGAAGTGGGAGATGTGGGGTTGTAATTTTGCTGGTGTTAGAATAAGGTCATTGCGGGTCATAGACCTTAATTGGCCATTGTGGACGTGGGGACGCGTCATGTTTTTGAGCAGCGGGGCATGTTGCAGCAGCACATCTATTAACCCAAGGGTGGCCTTTAGAACGCATAGTTCTACATGACCCTGTGGGGCGTGGGGTGAGGAAGGCCACTGGTCCGTTGGTGTGTTTAGCCAACAGTTCATGTCACCAACTAGGAAAGAATCTGGGGGTAGCTGGAGGGAATTGACTGACAAGAAAAATTCCCAACGCTTGTGTGCACCATTTGGGGCATAGATGTTGACAATTGCGTGTACTACGTTAGCCCACAAGAATGTGACAATGAGCACTCAGCCATTTAGGAATGTTTCTGAGGATAAAAATTTGAAAAAATTATTTTTCCAAATTAGCACCCCACAGTGCTTTGACCAAAAGGATAGGGATGGGAGGAGCATTGTTTTCCAAGTTTCCTCGGAACCTCATGGACAGTGGGACTCCTGGATGGCCAGGATATCCACGGGTAAGTTGTGTTGTAAAAAACTCAGTTTCCTAGCCTGGGACGGGGAGGTCTTGAGTTCGGAGATATTCAACATCCCTAAAGTGAAGGTTTCCCCCATTGCACCTTAGGTGTGAGGGGGTGGGCCCCCGGGCCCACCAGCCTCTTCTAGATCCCCATTGGCCTTCACAGCAGTGCGGGTGTTAGCAGCAACACTATCAGAGCTTTTTTTGATTTTTGTGGAAAGAGTCATGTTGGCTTTAGCCTTCGCTTTTTGTTTTCCCAACGTCAGATGAATTTTTTGTGGTGCAGATGAGTTTGGTGCACCGTTGAGCGGGTCAAAAAATTTTTTCTGTTAGGATAGGTCCCAAATCGGTTTCAACTGGAGCTTGGGTGCAACGATTGGGTGAGATCGAGACTCCCATTGGATCCTTGGATTGAGTGGCCCGCTCGGCATGGGCTTCCCAATCTGATTGGTTGATGGATTCCCGAGTTGCTTCCACCATGAAGGTTTCCATGTCCTCCTGGAATTGTGAGTGTGGGATAGCGGTGGTAGCTTTGGCCGCTTCCTTGGCCATGGCCCTATGGGCCTGCTTGGCCTTCTTTCGCTCTTGCGGGGAGATAGGCTTTACCAGTAGGTAGCAGCCTTGTGCTCCCCACGGGAAAGCCTCCTTGGTGCTTGCAGTTGGTTCGTAGTGCACCTCTCATTGGCCATGGCTGCCAAGGGGTGCTCTTGGAATGTGATGCCCTCCTTGATGGGGCATGCGTGCGCCTTATGGCCAAACGCATCACAGTGGGTGCAAATGGGGGGCGCGCTGTCCACAGTCACCTGGAATGGGTGGGTGGTATGACCTGCAATATCAATAAAAGTGGAGTGCAGGATCTGGGTTAGGTCCTTCACGATCTCCTCAGTTGGGGTCAGAACTGCAATGGCTTTGCCAGTGCACAGGTGTGGCATCAGCGTGAAGCATTGCATTTTGAAAGATTATATTTCACTGTATACAGCGAGACCATCTTTTAGGTGTTGTTCCAAAATTTCACGTTTTACTGTAATAGGCAAAAAGTCAAACGTGATGAGCCTTTTTGTTTGATTTTGTCCATCTGGTGCATTTGGTTTCAATGACCCATTGCCCTTCAAGGAGGTCGACCACTATGCGCACCGCTGCAGCCTCATCTGCTGCCTTTTTGCTTTCAAAACCTAGGTCCAGCCAACCACGTGACATGGAGTGAAGTGTAATGTACACCGCGGTTGGGAAAATTGTGTGCACATCTTCACAAGATTTTTCCCATAAAGCATCTTTTGGATGTCCAGAAACATGCAGACTCTGAATTCCATTGACGAAAGTGGCTGGGAGTGTGGCATGTTGATGTACTGGTTGCATCGTGCTTGCCATGCGAGTATCTCCAGGGAAATCGTGACCGGTGGTTTTTTAAGATTTTTGTCTATTCTGCCAAATTCTCCGGGGCGTTTTTGAACGTTGGAGGCCGCGGGCCTTCCACCTGCTCCTCTTACCTTGCTTGCCCAACTGCTCCCTGACATGGGCGCAGAATGATCTCCTCTGTGAGATTATCAAACTAGATTCAGAGTTGAATTGAATAGGTTGCAAAAGTGATTGCAACGAGAAAGAAAAGTTTTTTTTTTGCTTCCCAATGTTGTTACATCCCAAATCCATTCCACCAATAGACCATGCTGATCTAACACTTCTCCTGTCACCTGAGGTAACTCTATAATCAACTGTGGCACCAAAACGTCCAACTGATGGCTGACATCCCCAACATGGTGGTTACCTGCACCAGTGCTCCCTGCACCTCCAAAAAAGAGTGATCAAGGCAGTCAAGCAGGAGGCAATTATCATTCTGATGAGCTTAAACAAACTGCATTACATCCCCAATTTCAATATTGTGGAGATCCAGAACATGCAGTAGCTGGCGGATAGATGGCTGAATATAAGAGACTAAATAATCTCTGGATCCATGGGTATTAAGCCGACAAGACAACCCCATGGTTGTCGCGTCTAGATAGGACATATACAATGCATAGCAGGTTTCATGGTCCCATTGAATGTAGAACAAACTCAAAGCATGTTCCCCTGCCTCATCTTCATAGAGTCAATACCCGCGTAGAAGCCATATCATGATGCCATGCAGCTGTTGAGGGGTCATATTTGTAGAGCGACCTTGTTGGTCTGCCATCAACTCAGGACAATTTCTAGTTGAAAATTGACCATAGCATCTTCATCACCAGCTCTGTTCTGTAAAGAGTACTTGTTCGTCGTTGGATGCTTCCCATGCTTTCTCAGTGTATCGCATGTTGAATCAGATCAAGTTTTGTCATAAAAAGTGAGGGATCGCCATTTTGCCCTAGCTCCAATAAACTAAAGCTGTTTAAAGCCCCATGTAGTGAGCATCACTGTTAATTCTCAGCATAACGGCTCGATTCTGCCAAGTTAATTTACACAGAGTATTAGCTACTGAGAAACTGAATAAGATGATATGAAGATCGCTAACTCTAATAAAAAACCTATTTAATGATATATGGAGAGATTGCCCTTATCAACACTTTATTAATCTTCTAATAGTCGCACACTTATCTGCAAAATTTCCCAAAAGATCTCCCCTATCAATATTTCATTCACTCTTAAATCTTGGTCTCCCAAGCCAAATACATCCTCTGCTTGGTAATATCTTATTAGTTTTCCATTTTCTAGGAGGTTTCATCTATCTTAAAATATTGGCGTAATTTCCCTTGATTTGCCAAGCAGTCTACACTTTGATCGATTTTCTTTTCATACATATATCTTTCTCATTAATCTCAAGACTCATCTAGACTCCAATTTCTGATCCACCAGAATGTATAGCGTATTGTCCAGTCATATCAACTCTTAACAGAGCAGTTAGTCAATGGTACTATTTTTAGCGAACCTCCCCTGTGCAGTCCCCACATCTCTTTGTTGAGTAGGCCAATGGTACCTTACGCCCCTGCCTTGACTACAATCAAGACTTTGGAACTGCTGGTCCAATAACACCCACGCACTTGGGCGTACCGCTTCTCATTCATATTGGGAAGCTCATTCTATTGTCCCTGCAGTGGCTTTGGAAACAATGATTATGATATGCTTATAGGTATGCAATTCATGATCAAATATGATGGCATTATCAATATGAAGCAAGGGATCTTATCGATGCTCAATTATAAAGTTCCTTTAGTTCTAGCCAATAATGGACCCAGCAAGAAGGAGTCCTCCTGCATGTACACTAACCCTGTTAAACCGCGACAAAAAGAGGGCAGGCTGCCAATAAGCACCAGCAACACCCCTACCAACATGCTTGAGGGGGGCAATGTTGGACATTCTCCTTTTCAATCTGAGAAAAAGAATGTTGGAGGCAGTAGTGCTTCCTGAATTCTGCTACTATGATTGGCCCATCACCTGCCCAATTTTTAGATAATATTGTGGATATGATGATATGAGTACCCACAGTGAAAAGACTCTTAATGGATTCTCAGTGGAATCCTAACAAACTGAATAATATGATTTATCATAAAAATTGGCTTAAAATGGTAAATATTAATAATAGAAATACTCTGACTCCTTGGTTGAATACAAGGAGTATGATATTGCATGGATCAGAACCTCCACAAGGCAAGAGGATTTTATCTATTAATGATTGGGTGTGAGTCAACCAATCATTATCATCCAAATCTAACCACTGCCGAGAGGTGCAAAGATTTTACTTGAGGATGATAGGGTAAATATTAGCCAATCATTACCATCTGAGTTTGACTACCGCCAAAATATCCAATCATTACCATCTGAGTCAGACCACCGCCGAGGTGAAGAGAGATTTTACTCGCAGGTGATTGGATACACCCATCAAATCGTTACCACATGGGTCAGTTTTACCTCTAAAAAATTTTATCTTCGATCTGATAGGCCAAAAGCCTATATTCCTAATTTAGAAGACTGAGCTTTGCATTCTTTTGCCTCAAATATTGATGGTTTCGAAATTCAAACTAGTTTAAATAGGAAAAGCTAGTATTGACCAAGAGAGACCTTTTCTGGTTTTGCCCTGCCTGTTTAATAAAAAACATAAAAAACCAATATAAGTATTATTTTATACTTATAATAAACAGTAAAATACCTCATTTCAATATATTATTTGTGGTGTCCATTGGTGGATCCCACACCTACACACACCTGCTCCATAGCTGGGAAATTCCCCTTGGAGTAGCGCACCAACCCCCATACCTGGCAGTCCTGCTGGCAACAGGGGTAAACTGAGTACCCCAGGGTGCCCAATTTTATCTATCTTCACTTCTTTTTTCACACATACTTGGTAATGCCCATCCCCTGGTCAGCTTGCATTGGTTAAATAAAAACTATATGAGCTAGTTGATAATTGATTTTATAATTTGACCATCTACCATTTTACTACCAATATTAGTATTATTTGATTTAAATATTTCTAATGGCTTATAGGGTGAGGAATAACCACTATAGTTGATTCTTTCTCAACTCTCAGAAGCATGATAATGCTGATCAATAAACCTTACCTACTTTTGCCATAAAAATATCTCCTGTAATATAATAAGATTTTTTGGGTTGAATAGAAAGTTTCACATCTGGAAAGGGCCCTTTTGGATCATTGAGAAGATATCTACTGATGCCTACGCTATGAAGAATTCTAAATAAGCTACATATTAATTAAATGCAAGCTAAGTTCCTGAAGAATTTCCAGCGGAGCTCTGACTTTTGGGGTACACTTCCCAATAACTTAGCTTACTTCCCCACCCATTGTTGTTCCCTAATGTTTGGTCTAGTTGTGGAAATGTTGCAATATGACAACCATCTATATATATACGAGGAAGGTTGACCAGGGGACGTATACTTCTAATGTAATGATGATACTAATGATATCAAATACTATAAAAGGACACCCCATAGGGTTCATAGCCCCTCATGTTGTCATAAAGGCTCGCCAGGTTTAGGACGTTGAGGGGATTTATGCCAACTTATTCTTATATGCAGAATGAGAGAAGTGAGGGTCGATGTTTAAACTATATGGGGAACCATGAGTTGATTGGCCTTCTGTTTTGTGAGAACATGCTGTCAAACAACCATGCTAAAAGATGTTTCTTTTATGGTAGTGAAAAATATTGATGACTTTTTTAAGGTGGGCGTTGTTCCTGTAAATGAATTAAAAGTATAGTATGGATTGTCCATATTGCTATTGCTACTATTAACGCCCATAGGGATGGATGAATAGGAACTCCATGTTGAGAGCAAACATGTTTCTAACTAAATGAATGTTTATCCATTGCCTTAAAGGAATAGGCTCATGACCTCTTTCCAGATAGCTTCTGATGGCGGACAATGTTCTAGGCAGTGTACTAATCTTCCATATGGGCCAATTATCTTGCATGAAGAGTGAGAGGTGTTTGATTGTCTGCCATGAGATATACTCTCTACATGAATCTCCATATATGTGCCC